>JAMAFX010000359.1:0-18185 GCA_023625875.1 Trichocomaceae sp. PYS4502 | reverse complement strand
GATCGTCCTTGTAAAAACTACCGCCGGATTCTTTATAACTCAGGATTGGCCGGAGTAAACCCACCAATCCAACAGAACCTTGGAAGATAATCCCAACCTTGGAAGTTTCAACTTCCAGTTTCAACGCTTTCCAATAATTCCATACCTACCTATGTGTCACCGATATCCTTGAGAACACAATATACCTATAAAAGAATCTACCAGACGGCCTGGGTGCCTGTCGCGTGACTGCTTCAAGCAAAGCTTTGTTGAACTTGTATATCACTCACATTACTGCAAGGGGCAGAAAAATGCCTATAATATTTATTTGCAGCACTTATGGTGCTTTTGGAAGATGTGCAGGAAATATAGCCATTGCTGGTAGGAGCAAGCGTCTTGTCCCCCGCATATTGCTTAAGTTTTCAATCCAATAATCGTAATCGCATGGGAAATTGAAGTACTGCAGGCAAATTAGACATCATATAATGAACACTAGCAGGCTTTGTTTCTAAGATTGCATAAGAAGGGGAACACGTCTAGTTCTAACATTACAGTGTCTACATCAGCTTCTTCATCCGATTCCAACTATCGACGCTCATTTTTACTGCGGTCATTGAATCGTCTATCTTTTCTCGAGCAATGAGCTCGCTTTGAGTACACTCTCTTGTTATTCATTCCTGTTTAGACTACTTAGTATATCTACTTCCAACATCAGTTATTGAAGGCTATCGGACACAATGAATTTTTTCTGTTTTTTTTCAGTTGCAATTATATTTTCAGTGGAAACGTTCGCTGCATCTGCAGATGACTGGGCCAAAAGATCAATTTATCAAATAATCACGGATCGCTATGCACGACCTACAGAATCAAATGACAATTGCAACATTACCAAGTACTGCGGTGGCACCTGGTCCGGCCTCGTGAGCAAGCTCGACTACATCCAAGAAATGGGATTTACTGCAGTGCAAATCTCTCCGATCCAAGAAAATCTGCCCCAAGACACAATTTACGGGGAGGCCTTCCACGGATATTGGCCTCAGAACTTGTACGAGTTGAACGGCCATTTTGGCACGGCCGACGATTTGAAAAACCTGGTTTCGGAATTGCACAAACGTGATATGTATTTGATGGTTGACGTCGTGGCAAATGAACTTGCATATAACATTGGGCCAACTAATATGACCGTTTCCACACCGATTGATTATGCCAGCTTTGTTCCATTTAACCAGTCCTCTGATTTTAATCCATTCTGCCCGATTGTTGACTGGGCGAATCAGACACAATTCACGAGTTGTTGGCTTGGGTTTGAGGGTGTAGCTACGCCGAGAATAAAGACGACCGATCCGGCGATTGCTGCAACGCTGGATAAATGGATTGGCGACCTGGTCAGCACGTATGGAATTGATGGTATTCGAGTGGATGGCGCAAAACAAATAGAGTCCAGCTTCTTTCCGAACTTTACGAAGGACGCCGGCGTTTATACAATGGGCGAGGTGTACGACTACGATGCGTCCTTTATGTGTGACTTCCAAAATCTCACATCTGGTTTAGAGAATTATGCACTGTATACGAAGATCATCGATGCATTCACTGCGGGCAAGATGGCGGAGCTCGTTTCCATGGTAGGCGAACTGCGCGAAGCCTGCCAGGCTCCTCAATATCTGGCCAATTTCATTGAAAACCAGGACAACCCCCGGTTCGCTTCCTTGACTCAAGATATGGCAGTACGTATCCCGATTCATTCACTTATTTTCTTTCATATAACCTAACCTCGTGATATGAAAATAGCTGGCTAAAAATGCGCTCGCCTTCACCATCTTGAGTGATGGGATCCCAAAGATGTACTATGGACAGGAACAACACTTGGCAGGTAACTATTCGCCCTATAACCGGCAAGCTCTGTGGCCTACAGAGTATGATACTTCAGCCGAGCTGTACGACGTGACGGCTACGTTGAATAAACTTCGCAACCACGCCATATCCATTGATGACCACTACGTGACGAACTGGAGCTCGATCCTTTACACGGACGGTTCGACATATGTTACTCGCAAAGGACCTAACGGCGCACACATCCTTGCTGTATTATCAAACCAAGGCCTGCAAGGAGGAGAGTATACGCTACAAGTGCACGGTGCTGCAGATCCAGGAACGAATCTGACAGAGGTTACCATGTGCAATAGCAGTGTCGTTGCTGGCGAGAATGGCACGATCACGGTGCCTATGGGCCAGGGCCAGCCGCGAGTGTATTTCCCGACTTTTAACTTGAATGGGTCTGGATTGTGCGATTTTTCTTCTTCGCCGGTGTCATTAATACAATATTCTGACTCTCTAAATGCGACCTCAACAGGAGTACCCCTAGCAACCTCAACTTCATCACATAGTGCTGGTACAAAGC
The DNA here is from genome assembly GCA_023625875.1 of Trichocomaceae sp. PYS4502. Taxonomy (NCBI): domain Eukaryota; kingdom Fungi; phylum Ascomycota; class Eurotiomycetes; order Eurotiales; family Trichocomaceae; species Trichocomaceae sp. PYS4502. The sequence goes on along the minus strand of JAMAFX010000359.1, from coordinate 15,808 downwards.
TGGAGACCGGCGGATGGATAGCGCTGGCTGGGCTTTTCCTCTCAGCTATGATATGATCGTTATGTGTCCTTGAATACTATATCTGTTATATAGCCGTCCAGTAACTTAGTCATTTTACAATTAATAGGCGCGTGTGTCAGTATTGGAGCAGATCTGATATTTTGCTAGCAAAGGTAATAAATACCTAATGCGCAGCATATAAGACGGAGCACCACTGGTCTGTCTTGCGAAGATACAGAATATGACTACGTATGTACATAGCCAGACTCAGCCTTCAGGTCTTTGGCTCGATATCCTTTCTAGCTTATCTACAGAGTATAGTTTTATGGCAAACTATGCTTAAAAAGGATCCCGATACAGTTTTCCGTGGGGGTACAATGGGTCAACGGTTTGACTTTGTGGAGATTACTTTTCGAACTGCTTGCCTTTTGGGGACTACGTACTCCGTACAAGCTAAACTATATTAGAGGTCAGCAGGCGGCTGAACGCACCCATTGTCTCGTAAAAATGCAAGCAACGTGCACTGCTTTCAGAATTTATATGGAAGTGAACTGCAAATGTATATTTGTAGTCGAAGCATCTCGTTGAGTGCTTTGAACCACGAAAACATCGCCAACTTAGGGCTGTCCCACAGCCGGCCGTGCCGCGTTTCGCCCAAACTGAGAAATAATTAGCGAACATGGCGCACTGCCAAGGCGCTAGCTGACTTAATCTTCTCGTGTTTTCCTCTCCTTGAGCCGCATTCCTGTTGTCCTAAATGGAAATCGGGGCTGGGGCTTACCCTAATCTCGCGGTGGCGCACCAACAAGATGTATGCTTTGGTACTAGCCCTGCTATGCAGTACTAGGTAGGGCCTGGTAGCCTGTAGGCACGTTGTCTGGCAGAAAATCTTACCTCGACTTGGCCTAGTCAGTAGTCTAACTCCACAACTCTAACCAGAAGTCTGTCTTTTTAGCTTTTTAAGCGAACTTCACTAGCCTTATACATCTTTATATCGCGAGATGAGCCTCCAATCTGTAGCTTAGTTACAGTTAGGGGCCCGCATCAGCCCCGGCGAATCTGCCTCGTACCAGCCTTATGAGCAATGGGAAATTTCCGAAATTCCGGCATGCAGCCCCTTTTGACGTGGCTATGTAGTTCGTATATGCATAGCATAGCTAGCATACTCGTTTAAAAGTCCCTTTCTCCTGTTCCTGAGTCTTTTGGTTTAATCCTTGTCGACTACGTACTTACATTCCAAGTTTATCGTTTATAACCTTGGAACTACATTTGCGAACAAGATGAAATCAGAAACAGGCATAAGCATCATTGCTGCTGCCTTTCTCTTTGGAAAGGCTACACTCGCGGGCAATGCCACTGCAATTTCTGCCACCGGATGTGTCGATCCTTCGTCGATGAGTAGCTGCCTGCAGTCCGTGGATGATCAGCTTACCAAGTGCGTGAACATGGCGGGGGGTAAAACCGATCTGCTAATCGGTTGTCAATGGGGAGAATGGGTTCAACAGATGGTCTGCTACCAAGCCTCATGCTGGAACAAGGTCTGTCTCTATCCATCTCCTCGGCTAATTCCTTTCCTTGCTACTACCATCTATTAGTTAGTGCAAGTGCTGACTTGGCAACAAAATAGGCATACTCTTGCGAATACCAATACCTCGTCACGGAATACAAAGCACAGCGCACCGTAGACGAAACGATTCCTTTCTACCCAGCCCCTAACAATGCGCCCGGAGGCTGCTCATGTAATCTGGGACAGGTTTTTACCAATTTTACTGGTAATATAGACCAGCTTAATCAGTGCCAACAATACACCGCCACTGCTTCCAATGATCTCACAACTTGTCAGTGCTGTGCTTTTAGCGCTGCTTCTTCTGCGTATGTTATTATCAAAGTCCCTTCAATCTGAGATTGCTTTGCTTTTCACTCTTGGCTTATATGACGGACTAATCATCCCTCTCTTGAATACACGTATAGATTCTATGGAATTTGTCCCAATACCTCCCCAGACGGCCTTGGTTTCTTTCAATCTGGTAGCGAGTATGAAGCTGTGGTTGGATCCTGCTCTGGACTAACATCCGACATCTGCGCCAACTACGGTTTTTTCTCAGCAGATGATGGGACATTCTTAGATCCAGCAAATCTGCCTGGCGGCACAGAGCCACTATCGACAACAGCCGGAGCTTCATCTCTTACTACACCGCCGGCCGGTGCAACTATCACTTGGAGTGCGTTGAGCCAAGTTTTTACAGTGACGGCTTCACCATACAATGCGAAGAATGTTGCTTCAGGCGGCAGTGCCACTGCAACTGGAACGGCAACTGGAACTGCCACTGCCACTGGAACCGGTGCTGGAACTAAAGGGAGCACCGGGAGTGAAACTTCCACTACTGCAAGTGCTACTGGAAGTGCTTCTGGAAGCGCCGCTGGAACTACAAGGAGTGAAAGCACAACTACGGCCAGCGGTGCAGCAGCATCGACTACAGCCAAACCCGGTGCTGCATCATCAAATCAGAAGGTCAACAAAGCTTGGGCTATTGGATTGCTCTCCGTAGGAGTTCTTATGGCTATGCTGTGAAGATAATACCATCACCCTCAGGTGATCATAATAATGCACAGCAAATCATTCGCATCCAGAGGTATATAGGCGAACCAGACAATCGACCTGCATGTGAAACGTTCGTCAAATACCTATCTCCCCAAAGAAGGTGAACCGTCCGTGTAATAGTAAACACGCTCATTCTATTTCCACACTCATAGAAGAATGACAAAACGACTGAATAACCTTGCTTCGTGCGATGAAATATGCATGAAAAAAGGCCAGTCTGGCGACGTCTAGTATCGCGGTCCCAACAAGGTCATTGCAGCAATGATAAAGTTACCAACGAACTAACGACGTCCTCCGTCCATTTCTGCAACATGTCGACTAGTATGCTTGACCGGGGGGTTCGTATGGCTAACAGGGTGTTATGGTAGCTGATAAAGCAGTCCCTGTACACGCAGTGCCGAGGCGCGGACTTTTGGTAGCTTGACGGAGGCGGACCGTTGTTTTTTCTCGTCGTTTCAATATGTGACATCTACCATTGGCGTCATGGCCCTTTTCCTGTCTTTGAATGAAAACTATATCAGGGATTTCCAAAGTAATGAGTTCGTTATTGTCAACTGTCTCGCTATCGAAGTTCACAGAATCTTGATATGGAAGCGGATTTTCCGAGCCTGTTGTACGATCTGACAGAGCGTACGACTGCAAAATGGTATTGGGCATCGCGCTCGGGAATGAACGAACAAGTACTCATCCTCGTCTGATTGATGAATCAGAATTTGAAGTGTGCCCAAGATTCAATAAACTCATCAATTGTTTTTGACTTGCTTCGGAGGTAGGTGAGGGGTTGGCCTACTTTTTGGATTGCATGGCCTTTTTGTAGACGAAACACATGAAACATACCTATAAATCATACAAAATAATAACTGTCATAACATATAAAATTATGCTAAATAGTTCAGTCTTGTGGACTAGACCTTACTCTGCTGGCATCGTCAGTGGCGGAGTATACGAGCGATCATGCAAAGAATGGCCTGTTCTCTTTCAGACACAGTGGTATAGACCACTTTCGGGACTGACTGAGGAGCTCTTCTATGTACCTAGGTAGTAGACTCTAGCCATTGCTACTTCCGGGTTTACTATACATCGTAATATATGGTGCAGCTATCCCACCCATGCTTGATATTATTTTCTAAATATCATAAAATCACACTGTATTCCAAAAACAAAACACCCCTATGGAAACTCGATCTCACCCAAGGCATCACACAGGAACACCTTCCTCCTGGAGTCCTTGTAACTTAGAACCTCAATCTTCAAAGTAGCTGGTTGGCATTTGTCTTTCCGGGGAAAGACGTCGTGAACCTCAATATGACAATCTTTAAAAGGATTCAACCACGTATTTAACAACTTCTGAATAGTCCTCAAGCGTTCCTCCACGCGTCCGGTGTAAAGAAACGCACCGGTCTCGTAATCCACGGGCCGAAACCAGTACACATACAATGTTGGTCGATACAATGTTGGTCGATGAACGACATGCCACAGCAACTCCCGCTCGACGTAATAACATATCTGCACAAATGCACGCTCAATCTCGTCGACCGAGCAGGAGCCATCCAACCGGATAAAAAGCACCTTGGATTTGTGAATCACAATGATGACATCGTCTGCAAAACTGTCGCCCATGTGGCTAGCCTCACCTCGCCGAATACCAGTGCAGAAGACTATGTTCCCTCGGTGATAATCCTGGTCAAAGGCAATCTCGTTTGTGTGGATGAAGGAACCTGCGTTGGAAGGGGTGGGCACGTCTTTCAGTACTATTTGATTCTTTTCTGTTAACTCATTGTATTCCTTAAGCCATCTCGTCCGGCTTGCCATTCTTGGTGGAAAGTCTAGTGGAAGTTCTTGACCGTCGTTATGAGGATGATGCGATGGCTGGGTTTCCGATTGATCGTGCTCTATAATATGGATACTCAACACTCCCTAGATATCTTGTTGTGAACCATTCAATGATCATAGGCTTCTCTGAGGTGTTGTTGTTGCCGTCGTTTCTCCAAGTCAACTGCCGATAGCCATGTACTGGTTTGGTTCCAGTGCAGCAACTGTTGTGGCTCTGACGGTGTTTCTCCGCCAGACATCTTGCGAGGCGTGGGGTATTTGGGGGAGCTTGAAATGGAAAGAAATGGCTTTCTTCCAAAGTAAGTGGCGGAGCATAGGAATTGGTGGACTCTTCCGCCATTACAGTATCTGTCTTGGAAGACTGACGACGCTAATTCATTTCTTTGTGAGTCGTTAGGTAGCTATATTTCCTTGCGAAGTTAATTGCCTATTGAAAAGAAATAGATAGGATATTCCAAGGGAAAGAACCCTTAGGCCTGTCTCTGTTTGACTTTGCCATCGGCGGCATTAGGGCTTGTTTGTACTCGTGACCACCTACGAAGGAGAAGAAGAGATTTTACTCGGACAAAATTCAATAAGCAGAAGACACTAGAACTAGTACTAAAAAGACAGAACTGAATGGACGTAATAGGGAACAATTGAAAAAATAAAAAGAAGCTTTTTTTCATTTTTTTTTCCGCCAAAATCTGGCGGCCCTCAAACAAGCAACTGCAGCAACAACAACAACAAACGTCAAAGGAAATATGACAGCACTGATCCAGACAGTTGTCAAAGACATCAAGAAGAAATCTTGACCAACATTACCCCTGCTGGCATGTACCGTTCAACAAAAGGAAAATAAGACAGGCATCAGAGCGAATCGCGTACGACGCGCTTGCCACGCATGTCATCGATGAGCACATGAGGACGATGCTCGTCGCCCTCCTCGCCAAAAGGACCGACCTTGACCGAGCATCGCTGGAAGACATTGAGGTGGTACCGATTAAAGTATGCGTGGCAGTAGAAGGACGCATCGCACTCTTGCGCAAAGCTGCGGATACATTCGGTAACACCATTGTTGCGGCGGTCCCACTGACCCTTGTGGAAACCGTAGAAGGGCTCACTGGCGTTGATTTGAGGAGAAACAAGATAGATGTTCGCTGAATGCAGGCTACCTCCCAACCAGCTTTGAAGCAACCCCATGAGTACTTTAATACATTCAATGGCTTTATCGGCCTCCTTGCAGCTGTGGAGACGCGCGAAGACTACCTTGGTAGTAGTAATAACGATGATGATGTCGTCCATACACATGGTGCGATACCCTGGAGTGTTGTCGTTACAAGCAAACAAGTTCATTTGGGAGAACCCAGAGTATTCGAAAACTGCGACCTCGGAGGCTCGAATGTAGTATCCGCGGCCCTCTTCGGGAAGTGTTGGCTTCGTGACGTAGAATAGGTCACTGGTCTTTTTCGCGAGGGCATTCAGGAAGGCAGGCTGTGGGTTGGTGATATTGATGTTAGCCTAATTATATTATATGATTGAACAATTCCGCTGAGACAGGAGTACATACCGCTTCATACATACGCACATCTTCCATCGGGGTCTGAAACTCTGCCGGGATACCCTATTAATATGAATTACAGCTGGTCAGTTTTCTATACCAAGGCAGAACAGTCGATGAAACGGCAATTCATTCAACGTGAAAGCAGGTCTCACCATTGTATCGGTAGCAGGATTCTGGAAGATATTCGTATTAGTATTCGTTCATGAGTGGACATTCGACAGAAAGAAATCAGGTAAATACCTCAACAGAAGTTGCAATGTTCTCAGATGAACTCTCGGGAATGTTTGTATCGGCAATCATCGTTTCCAAATCGGCAGGCAAACTAGGGAGCTTTTCTTCACTGGCAGAAGCTGCAATTGCCTCGATAGAAGCTCTAGTGTTCTCTGCCGAAGCCTGAGGAGCCGCACTACCAGTATTCCAATAAGCAAGAAGATGACGGAGAATCGCTTCGCGTCGAACAGCGGTAGGACTGGCTGTAGTTGTCTGAACAGAAGTCCCAGAAGCCTCAGGTGAGCTCTCCGAAACAATACTGCTAGTGGCAATCGCCGATTCTAAAGGAGCAGGTGAATGCTGGAGAGTTGCTTCAGTTGCAGCAGACATTGGAGTAGCCTCAGAGTGAGGGTTTTCCTGCTGAGTAGGGTTGCTGGTGGCTGCAGTTACATCAAACGAAGCCTCAGGTGCACGCTCTGGGACAGCACTGCCGACAATGCCAGTATCTAGAGGAGGGAAGTAGCGAGGGAAATTTGCACCAGTTGCAGCAGTGACAGGAGCTGTAGTAGCGTACGGACTTTCCTGTACCGGCTGCCTAGGAGCAATATTGATTGGTGCAGTGTATGGGTTCTCCTGCGAAGATGGACGAGGTGAAGTGTCCCCAGCCTGAAAAGTAGCAAATAAGTCAGAAGGCCACATCGAGAAGTTTTGGGGCTATAGAGGAGAGAGAAAAGCAAGAGAGCCAATACAATCTCACCACAGCTGCAGATGTTGCTGCTGGCTGAGTCATGATTGGTATGATGGCAGTGCTTGTCATGCTGGACTTACAGGAAGTAGGGTTCGAGTTCGCTTCTATCAACAATACCCAAGATTAGTTGTGAAGCATTTCAATGTTGTCTGAAATTTGTCTGACTTACTGGGCTTCTCCCGTCTGCTTTCGGTGCAGCCTGCATGGGTCAGTAAAGAAGGCAATGGAATGATGACGAATTTGGCTCATGGAGACCACAACTGGACGATAGTGATAGGGGTTTGTTATGTTACCTTGGGACCAGGGCGTTTCTACGTGGCAATCACAGAATGCGTTAGCAGAAGGACTCGAAGCAATCTTAGGGAAATGTATTCAAAGAGTGGCATCCTACCTTGGCCTTCCTCTGCGGCTTGGGAGGGGGCTTGGGAGGGGCAGCCTAGACAAACACAGAAAATTTAGCACTTGAACACGCCTGACGACGGTGAGAGCTCATGGTATCTGTTCCTGAGGTCAAGGAAACTTGCCTGTGTGTTGCGACGTTGCAGCTAAGAAATACGAAGAGAGTTGTCAGTTGGAGCTTTGGAGAGGTTTGTGATCACGAATGGTTTTCAGACGAAAAGAAGAGAGGGGTGGTAGGGGTGGGAAGAGGAGGGAGGAAGGAAGAAGAAGAATGGAGAAGAAGGACGAAAAGATTGATATAGGACTGGTCGCGGGGCAACCTCACCTCTTGCACAGCAGCGTTAGCCTATTACAACGCACGAATTGTTAGCGTCTACTCGCGAACTGCCTTTGAAAGAACGATGGACACTCACTGAGCTGATAGGGTTGAGCAGCTGCGCTAAGATGTTAGATAACTGATAGAGCGTTTCATTGCTTTTGAGATCTGTCTTACTGCTGCTGAGGCTTGAACGATCTAAAGCAAACATAAAGATGTCAGTCATCCACTGGAGGTTACGTATGTAGTTGAGGAATGGGGAACATAGGGAAGTTTCTGGGCCATCTGTGAGCTTACCTGGAGCAACCGTTCCCGTATTTGAGCATCCTAAATACGGCCCCTTGTCAGTCAAGGAAGAAATAGGACTGGAGTAGGGGTAACATCAGGTAAAACGCACAACGTTAGGCGGTATTGCCGATTCGTTAATCTATTTCGATTTCGTGGTTAGTCTTCGTCTAATCTGGTGTTCAGATGTGAAACTTACCCATGACTCGGGGGCCAACCTCTGCAACACACAAAGCAAGTACGTAATTAGCAATTCTCTGCGTATTTCCGACGATTGCTCAACTCAGACCAGTGAAGGATTTGCCTTACCGAAACAGGTCCCCCTGATGGTGCGGTCTGGTTGGTTGTCGACGCGATGGGCGCGTTATTGGACTGGTTAGGTGGAGGCAGTCAGATCGGGATTCACTCAAACCCAACACATTGTACCAGGTTTTGACTTACTGGCACAGGTACCAAAGCGTTACTATGTTCTTGCCCAAATGTGCCGATGTCGAAATTTCCAGCTTGCGTATCATTGGACTGTTTAGACAAAGGCGGTTAGGTCATGTTCTTGCCGAAGGTTCAACACGCTGCTTCAGTTGACTTACTGGCATAGCCATAAAGGCGTTATTCTCTCCTTCCCCAAATGTCCCAAGACCAAAATTTCCAACTTGTGTATTATCGGACTGTTCAGACAAAGACAGTTAGGTCATGTTCTTTCCGAAGATTCAACAAGATACTTCAGTTGACTTACTGGTACAGTAGCCTCAGTGTTGGGAAAGGAAGCTGGCGTTCCACCGAGGTCAGCAAAACCAGTGTTCAGGAGCGAGTCGTCATTTCCCGCTGTCACTGAGGATGCTGGAGCATGATCTGCCAGAGATTCAACCTCAGCTTGCTCAGTTTCGACAGCGGAAGAGACATTAGCACCGAAGATGGCTTCACTGTTGGGAATGGGCTCAGCAGCTGCAGGCCCCATGCGCCCGAAGAGAGCTTCTACGTCCTCTGGGTTGTTGAGGTCAAACTGTGGTATTAACAGGGTTAGTAAAGACCTCCAGGTCAGGCTCAAACAGCGTTGGCCTCGTGGACTCAGCTCAGTCGCGGTCTAACGCGTGGCCACGCAGAATCAGGGGGCTCTTACAAGGGGCTGTCCGTCGTCGTCAAGAAACACGTCGTCGTCCATCTTGCTTCGTCTTTGCAACGGCTGTTGCTTGTCTTTGGTAGATGAAAGATGAAGAGGGGTATTAGGGGTGGGTGTCAAAGGTCGAGGTGAGGTAGGGAGTTAGGGGATATTGGGGGGGGAAGAAGAGAAGAAGAAGAAAATTTTTTCTCTGTGTGAATATTAGAACAGGGCAACGTTTGGCTGCCATGACAATGCAGTTGTTTTGGTCTCGGCGCGCACTCATAACGATGCTCATAGTGAGATGGATGCGTTAAAGGACGCATAGGTATCATTGTGTGCTGTGTCTTTGTCCAGGATAAGCTGTTCTGTTCCATGTTGCATGTGTCAAAACAAGCTGAATACTGGGAAGAAGCATCATCATTGCCTAAATGATACAACTCTGCTTTGAAGCTTTTTAACCTTGGTTATCTAACTATCTGTGAGGCTTTTAGGAGATCAGTTGGATGCCATGCTGCTCTATGGCTTCTTACATGTAATTGTTTGCATGGATAACTTACAAAAGACAACAAAGCTCATTATAATGAATCTAACAATGAATATTGTCTATGCTTATATATTAGCTTCTCTGTTGGTCCTGTATGCAGTGGTTAATTAACTGTACATGCCCGGGTGATTCAAATGACATAGACTCTATCTAGATTAACATGCCAATGGGAAAACAGCATTTCCTAGTGGCCTTTAGAATCCAATCCTCTAGGAGTAATGAGTGGGCCTTTACAGCTGCTACATGGTTATATCTTTGACATGGTAATGCTTGAAGTGACGTTGGGACTTGGAAGTAGGGCTACGACAGTCAGCAACCACGCTAAACCACATGTGGCAATCGCAGATCACATGTAACCTCAACCCTAAACCCCTTGAATACCATACGATTTGGTCCTTGATTTTCTTGGAATTTGAATAAATTAACTCTGATCCACCCGGATTTCTCTCTTTTCCTTACACACCAGATTCGCGGATTGTACCGGAGAATTGGTCTTCGGTGCAGCATCCGCCGGCAAATGTCGTCGGCTAGCGACCAACGCGGAGCTTCCTCTTTCACCAAGCCGGGTATTTCCTTTTTCCATGGTTGTTCTGCAGAAAGAAATGCGTTAGCTTGTTGGTATTTCTTTTCTCATCTTCGTCTTTACTCTTGTCTTGGTCTTATTGCCTGAGTATTGTTTCTTCCTAGTTATACCTAGGTACGTATATGGATGGTTATATATTTTATATTTTGCGCTGAACGCGGGGTACTCGGAGATCATCCCGAGAAAAGCATCAGAAGCTCAAGTTAATTCTGCAGACAAAATACTTAGTGGTACGTGAATTTCTGCGGATGCGTGCTGTTTCTTCCTGGCATGCCATATTGTGCCTCATTTCGCATATGCGATTACTCAGTTAACTACCTATCCGATTCACTGTTAACAAAGCGTCCCCGCTCTCTACAGGTCCTCGTGGAGAAGCGTTAGGCACTTGTTCTCCTCAAAGGTCAAAACGACATCTATCTAGTTAGGTGAAAGAGCACTCAAGAGATAGCTTGGAATGATAAAATCAAAAGCCAAAATGACTGCCGGGCTTTTATATGTAACAATGCAGCCCAAGCCGGGTTTGCCTCCCTCTCAATTCCACGACTGGTATAACAACGAGCATGGGCCGCTTCGACTTCGACTGCCCTTCTTTCCCAATGGGTACCGCTACCGTGCTATCGATGCTGAGCCCAACAGTCCCTTTGATGCATCGAGACACGAGTGGCTGGCACTGTATGACATCACCGACTCAGCCGAGTTCCTGCGCCCGCCCTACACCACCATGCGCGAAGACAGTGTCAAGACGGAGCGCGAGAAGGAAACCATGGCGCAAATTACAGTTGGTAGACGCATGTTCGACCTGATAAAGGAGTGGAAAACCGACGATTACAAGCCTGTCGAGGCTATTGACCACGATTCCAAGGGATGCGTGTTGGTTGCCGTGTGCTTCAAAGTCAAGCCTGGAACGGAGGGCAAGATCGACAAGTGGTATGACGGGGAACATATCAGTCTGCTGCAAAAGGTGCCCGGGTGGCGTCGATCAAGGCGCTTTGTGACCTCATCCGTTCTGAACCCATCCGCAGAAGAGAAGGAGTATCTGGCTATACACGAGTATGCGAACTCCGCCGGCCAGAACAGCCCGGAGATGAAAGCTGCTGTGTCTACAGAACTGTCAAAGGATATATATGCGAATGTCGTGATTGGCCGTGTGCGTCGCCTCTACCAATGGTACTACACATTTGGGCCTGCGCCTCGAGACCTCCAGTCCCTCACAGATCCCACTTACACGGCCACGTTCTCCTCTAGAGACGGTCTAACACATACGACCGCTCTATCATCCACCAGCCGAGCGGTTATCGAGGCATACGTCACTACGCCCGACGGCGTTCAGATTCCATATAAACTCGAAGGCAACGGTGATCCAGAGGCGCCCCTTATCGTGCTTGTGAACTCTATCCTCACAGACTGGGGCATCTGGGACGAATTCCTCGACGCCTTCTTTGCTGACCCCAGGAACCAGAAATATCGGGTTGTGCGCTACCGAGCTCGGGGCCGTCTTTCTGATCCAGGTGATACACCCATCACAGTCGACCTTTTGAGTCAGGACGTCATCACAATACTCGACGCCCTGCGCGTCCGCAAAGCCGCCGCCGTGATAGGTGTCAGTCTGGGCGGCGCCACAGCGCTCAACACGGCGCTCAAATACCCATCTCGCCTTGAAAGTTTTGTCGCCTGCGATACCAACTCTCTCGCTCCGCCTAGCAACCCAACTGCCTGGCAAGAGCGTATTACTCTCTCGGAAACAGACCCAGAATCCCCAACAGATTCTACGGGTGCTCGCATAGTGGGCGAGAAACTCGCCGAAATAACCACGCGCCGCTGGTTTGTGCCAGACAGCTACGACGGGGGCGTGAGACAGACGCGCGCGGAGAAAGTCAAGCAATACGTTTATACGAATCACTTGGAAGGGTTTAAGAAATGTGTCAAAGCCTTGTATTCGTACGACCTGCGCGAGGAAATGAAGACGGGTACCGTTAGAGGATTATTTGTAGTGGGAGCTGGTGATGGGGTTTTGCCCAAGGGAATGCAGAAAATGGCCGAGGATTATGCTGTTGCTGGTACTGAGCTGGCCATCGTCGAGGATGCAGGGCATTTGCCTATGGCTGAGCAACCGGAGAAGTTTGCTCAGATTGTTGGGGATTTTTTGTAGTGTTTCAATGCTTTTATTGTTGTGCCTGAGTATCTAAGTAATGTCAGATATACATGATTTTCTGGCATGACTTCATCATCTATACCCATCTGTCTTATATGTATGATGATAGCATGGACGAGTAATGAATGGAATAGAACTCCGCGCCATGTCCTACAATAAGGGAAATGCCCTGTTTATTCTTTGTCCACGCTCATCTAATCGTACCTTGATAGGCAACAGCTTTGCACACAATTGACAAGTGCTATTGACCGATCATGATATGCGTATGTAGCATTCACCAACAAGAGTCAAACAAAGAGGGAAAAGACAAATCATAGAATGTCACGATATATGTACATTGCATACTGGATGCCTCTTATCAAGTGAGAAATAAACATTAAATGGTTGATTTTAAATGTCGTGCGTCATTAATGTCCAATAATGTCGCTAAATAGCAGAATAAAATAGGAAATCATGCAAGGCTGTAGGAAAGGTGTAAGCTGGTAATAGTGCCATGGTGGGGAAATAGATCCCCTGGAGTGAAGCAAAAGTTGCAAGCTCTGTAAGAAGAGTCGGCTTGTTCTAGGTCACCTCGACAAGTGTGAGGTATTAATCGTTCGAAAAAATGGCATGCAAATTACAAAGTCAGACGTCAAATGGGTCACTGCCAAGAGAATTTGACTTAGAATCTCGACGACTTAGACGCGGATGACAGATAGATTTCTCCAACAGACGCTGGTCGTAGCTGGTTGGAGGCCGTTTTGGCAATAGAAGATCGTCGAGACGCTGTAGAGCTTGCTCTGCCGGATTTGGGCGAGTCTGGAGGCGCCGAGGACGCGGTCCATGTGGCATTGCGCGACATTATTGGCCTCTGTGGCCACGAAGCGTAAGATTCATCATCACTATCGCTCGGAACAATAAAGTAGCTGCTATCTGTGCCGCGCCCAGAAGTATAGGCCTTGCTTTTACGTGGCTGATCAGTCACACTCCTGGTGCGCGTCTGCTTGTAGCGCGAAACAGGACTGGGAGGTCCCCGCAATTCGACAAAGTCCATAGAAACCGAGCTGTGAGCCTTCTTTAGGTCTCCACTCGATCGCTGACGTGATATCGCTCGGCTACTTTTAGCCCTTCTAGATTCACTGTACGAACTGCGTCGTCGAAATGAGTCTGGCTTGACTTTGTGATACTCTTCAGATGATATCCGATAATGGCTGGCAGAGTTCGAGACTGGAAGAGTGAGCCCACTGGGAGGGCTTAATGCGACACGTGCTCGCATAGTCTGAACTGCGGTGTCGAGACTCAGCTCGATTGCAAGGTGATTTCGCACCCGCGAAATCTTAGGCCACGTTGCCTGTTCCCCGCTCAGACAAGTTTGAAGAATAAACTCGGTAGTCGGGTTCTGAAGAATGCGCAGAAAATGAGCATATGGGATTTCTGGGAAAATATTAATGTCTCCCGAGTATTTCTGACTAAGGATAGATGCCGTTTTCATGAACTCGTTCTGGAAAACCCCCATTTCCGAGAACACGTTCATACGGTGGAGAGCCTCTTCCCTTGCAAGGTTAGTCATTGCATTGAGCCACGAAAAATTGAGCCAGGGCTGCCGCTTCGAATCGCTTCCTGGGCCTGTTTCTTTTTCTAAAAAAGGAAGCACGTGAGGGTTTACTTGAGATACGATGAAATGATTGACATTAAACATTTCGGCCAAGCGAGTCATGGGAAGATCACCATCGACTGAGCCGTCAATCCACTGGCCGGGCTCATCGTGCCAAGGCACGTTCTCCCCCGTGAGAGGGTCTTTTGCCATCAGCACGGACGGCGAGAAAACGAAAGGGACAGAGCAAGACACGGTGCTAAAGCTTGTTAGTTGGCTACCATTTCCATTAGGAACAAAATGAACAAGAACTTACATTGCAGACCACATCAATACATTTGGAGCTGTGATGTAGTTTAATAGTCTTGGAAGTTCATAAAGACCAGCACTCGATATGCATATGTTGAGGATTTTGCGGGTGCGATTATAAGCCTCCTGGAAGGTCGTATCTCCTAGCCAACTTCTCATAACTCGTTCTAGGTTGCAGCTATCATAAACCGATCCGTATTTTAGTAGCCGAGCCAATTTTTGCAGCGGAGGAAGAGGGTTCTCTTCTGGCTCGAAAACAGCAAGGTCACCGTAAGGAAATGATTCCAGGACCAGCGGGATCTGATCATCAGTATGGGCGCAAAAGATGGACGCAACAATGCTACCTGCAGACGCGCCCGAAATAATACGAGGAACAAGTTTTGCTTCCCAAAGCGCCTTGATGACCCCAATATGATTCATCCCGAAAGTACCACCGCCGGATAGAAGCACCGCACTGCGGCCGAATGCTTGCCTCGCAGCTAACAGTTGATCAAGTATATACTGCATCTCGGCAGAGTCGCATCGATCGCTCCCGGATAGGTCTAAAAGCGTAGAGATTGTGTTCAGTGCGGTAGTTATGTATTGATCGATAAGTGCTTTGGTCCCGATATGTGTATGCTGATACAATGAGGAACTGCTCATATTTCCCAAGTCTCTACTCAACGCTGTCCGAATGAGGAACAACATACGACTGATGTCACAACTTATGCGTGCATCCTCCAGCTGCCTCATGCGTGCTAGCACGAGATCCGGGTCGTATTCATCGGACTCAAACGTATTTTTCCATTTATTATTGTCTTCGAGCTCGTCTAGTTCGCAGGCACATGTACGCCATTCATCAAACGAAACGGCCTAAATAAGCGTAGATGTTAGTCCGCGCAGGGTCGTAAAAATAGAACTAAAATCCTAGTAAGTCATACATTACGCATTTTTAAATAGAGCAACTGCTTCCTACTATCTTGTCGCAGCTTTTCTTCCCGTTCTTCCCTTAACATGCCATCTCTGTATGTGTTCAATCTGTCTCCTGCCCAGGAGACAGCGTCCTTAGCTAGCGACGAGAAGTTCGCGAGAGATGCCCTTTTGAGCAGCCGGGTAGAGACAGGCATCACATTTTCAGCATTTTGCGATGTGTCGGGTTGCAGGCTCTTCTTGCGATGGATCTGCGAGTGCACCGACGTCGGATCTCGAAATGTGGTCATGATTGGCTCGCGAGGGGAGCCCTGTGCTCGGAGGCGTCAGACCCATGCGCGGAACGCTAGATCAACCTCACGTATGCAGAGGAAGAAAAGTAAACGGCTCTAATAAAGGCATGGAAAGTGCGGTATATGGAGGAGAACAAGCATGAAGACATATACAAGATAGTACTACTACGTAGCACGTATTTATTCCATACTTGCAATTTGTGGGTGAACTTTGAAGCCTGGAAAGAATGCGGGATCGGGTCACGAGGAAACTGCGCGCTGGCTGACCTCATCAGACCCACCCGGCCATGCCCGTGGGGAAAATCGGAGATGACTAAGCACGGGCCAATCATATAACGTAATCAGACACCGAGCGGCGCGGATTTACCCCCTATACTAACTTCCCACCGTTAACCACCGTCAACGACCAA
>JAMAFX010000358.1:0-18277 GCA_023625875.1 Trichocomaceae sp. PYS4502 | reverse complement strand
CCCTCGTATATATCAAAAAACGTACTATTACTGTAAATAGCCTAGCCAAAAACACAAGCCCCCAAAGTAGGGGATACCTAGGTACCCGCCGGGCATTCGGCGTTAGCCAATAAGATCCATAGACGCGTCTTCCGTGGGGCCAAGCCGAAGGAAAAGTCAAAATATATATCATTACTATCGATATCAGGCTTATCAGCACTGGCTTGGTCTCACTATGTACATTGTAGTTAGTAGGTAATTAGCAGAATAATAAATGAATGCATAACTGCAGCGTAGCTATCAAGGTTCGCACGGACAGGGCAGCATTCTTGAGGGGTGTGACCACGCAACGGAATTCCTGCTTACAAGCGCGTCTCTGCCAATGTAAACAAGGGCTTACAGTCTGGGAAGTAAGTGGCCAGGAATGAACAATGGGAATGTACAGAGTATTCTGATCAATCTATAGTTATAACTTATAGTTAACAGTACTTACTACTTACTGCTGTATGACTTGACATCTTAAACGTCTAACGCAGTATCACACAAATAAGATGGCGCAGCCAATGATATCACTGGTGTGGGTTGTGCTGGCGTCACGGCTGGACTAATTGTAGGGCACGGTCTGGCCACTGGTTAAATCTAATCCCAGATACGACTGGCAGGCTAGCCGCTTTGGTGCTAGTATGGCATTGATTTTATTGACAGTTGCCTGCAGC
Organism: Trichocomaceae sp. PYS4502; assembly: GCA_023625875.1. NCBI lineage: Eukaryota > Fungi > Ascomycota > Eurotiomycetes > Eurotiales > Trichocomaceae > Trichocomaceae sp. PYS4502. Next base: position 17,582 of record JAMAFX010000358.1, on the reverse strand, counting down.
CTACATTGTCACTGAGCTAGCTACGTAGTTACTCGTATGTACTATGTAGTATGATTGACAGTATAATTGAGACAGATCATAGATGAATCGTGTAATACGGTAGCTGGCTGTGCGACATCGTCATATTCTCAGTCAGAAGGTGAGCTTAAGCTTAAGCAGATACCTTAGGCAGCAGTCTCCACCGGGATGTGCGTACCCGAGACATACAGCCATACTCCGTACACTTGGAAGTGGAAACTAAAAATAAGTCACAACTTACCAGACTCAGTGATGACGATGCGATGGGAGAAAATAAAAAAAAAGCAGAAAAACTAGACACAGAGAAACCGTCTGTAATACCGATACTTGAACACCGCTTGAAAGTTGACACAACAACTTGCAACAGCAATCGCGTACGTATCAGTGGAAATTTGAAAGTAAATTACAGCGGCTAGCGTTATTCCATTCCTGCTTGAGCCTTGTCGGGGTCCTTCCTGCCCTGTCCTGCCCTGCGCTCTTTCCGTGTCCGTGTTTCCTCATCCTCTTTCTGTCTTTCTCTGTTTCTGTTTCTGTTTCTGTTTCTCCTTCTGCTTCTCTTCTCCACGCTTTCTGCCCTGTCCCCCTCTCTCCATTCCCATCCACCGCCAAATCATTTTGGTGTCTCTCGTTTCGTTTTATTGCTTTCTTTTTTCGTCTTCTCTTTTGATTCTTTTTTTCTTCCCGCTGTTGCATTCCCCCTCCCCCCTTTCCCGTGAATACGGATACCCGGCGCTCCCGGTAGCTCTATCTGCGACCAACTTTTCGACCCTCGTTTGTGTTTGACTGCGACGAAAGAAGGAAAAGGAAATAAAATAAAAGGAAAGACAGGAGAGGGAACGGAACAAGAGAGAGACCGGCCTGGCTAGAGATCTTTTCTTTCCGCTGCGTTTGGTTTGGCTTGGCTTGGCTTTCAATTTTTGATTTTTCTTTCTGATCGATCGATCCTGCCGTCGAGCTCGCTCCTTCCTTCGTTGCGTTGCTGCGACTCGCGACTTCTCTTGCCGCCGGCCCTGCCTGCCTCGTTTACCTCTTTCCTTCTACTACAGTGACTGCACCGAGGCAGTCACGACTCACGCTGCTACAATGGCTCCCTCGCCACCGCGACTTCGCATCTTGTCAGGTACTCTCTCTCCCCCTCTCTTTCTTCCTCCCAACATCACAACATCACAACATCACACATATCTCTCTCTCCTTCACTCAAGACCCCCATTATCGCTCTTTTCTTTGCTTTTTTTTACATTTGTCTTCTTTTACATCGCTCGTTTCAATATTCTCATTTATCTCGAATGCTTCTATACTCGTTATGCAATATGGGGAAGCGGAAGCTAATGCACAAGTTCTGTGTAGTCGGTGGGAATGCAGTATCCGCCTTTCTGTCGTGGAGGCTGCAGACAACCAATTCGTGTGACGTGACCCTGGTGTGGAAATCGGGCTTTGAATCGGTCGCTCAATACGGCGTCTCTTTCCGGTATTTATATATATCCATTGCAATCTCCGTCGCCTGTTGGTGACTCGTTGATGGAAACGGGTGCTGACGGTCGTCAAACAGGTCAAAGACGTTTGGGAACGAGCGTTTCAAGCCTCGACATGGTGAGTCACGCTTACAATCGGCTACATCGAAGTATATTATAACTAACCCGAACCGATAGTCGTGCGGACACCCGAAGAAGCCGCCTCACGCGAGGCCGCTTACGACTACGTTGTTCTCTGCGTCAAGGCTTTGCCAGACATGTACGATCTGGGATCCGTCATCGAGTCCGTCGTCACTCCTCAACACACATGCATCCTCGTCAACACTACAAGCACGTTGGGTGTGGAATCACATCTAGAACAGCGCTTCCCGACCAATGTCGTCCTGTCCCTGGTCTCAAATGCCAATATCACGCAAACCGGCATGAGTGACTTTGAGCATGAAGGCTCGTCGGAAATGTGGGTTGGTCCTGCCAATCGGAATACGTCGATTCCTGCTTCTATTCAGAACGACATGGCAACTGCACTGGCCATGACTCTGACCTCGGGTCAAGTGGATTGCAAAGTCTCGCCGAACATCAGACAGGAGCAATTCGACCGGATGATTGGGTAAGATTTTATCCTCTTCTTCCCCCTTTGTCCGATATTCTAACTCTCTCAGGCCAATCGCGTTCCACCCAGCCAGCGTCCTTTTCAACACCCCTAACCACTCCCAACTTTTAGAGAAAGTCGGTGTGCGACAACTAGTGAACGATGTCATTGATGAACTGCTTAAATTGGCCTCAACACATGACTGCTCATTCGCCGCCGATTACCGAAATAAAGTCATCGAGAAGATGACTGCCCCATCCGACGCGCAGAGCACCATGTATCAGGACTTTCTTGCTCGTCGTCCCATGGAAGTGGAAACCTATCTCGGATCTCCCGTACGCCTAGCAATGGAAAGCAGTGTCAGTCTGCCCCGTATAGAGACGCTCTATGCAATGCTACATCACATCAATATTGTCAACCAGACCAAACCTTCCCATTCTGATTCTCCGCCGCCTGTAATTACCTCCCAGCCTCCGCCAAGAACGGCATCTGTTCCCCCAATCCAGAAGCCTATGATGAACGGCATGCGCGGCAGCCGAACATCAAGCAACATGGGAATGCAAATGCCTCCGCCGCCTCACCAAAGGAGAGGGCCGCCTCCTGGTGGACCTATGCTACGGCCACCAAGCTCACAAGCCGGACCATCCCGGATGCCTCGCGACGCGTCTTTTGACGAGACCGGATTGGAAGAGTTTAGTCATCTTGTCGTATATGATGATATACCATCGTCTGATGGGCTTCCGAACGGAAACATGGATAATATGCCTAATGGGGGAAACATTGCTTTAAGAGAACGCGAGCTCGCCCTTCGGCAACGAGAGCTCCAACTTCGGGAACGAGAGATGAACATGAGGCGCGGGCCCGGACCTCGTAGTCGAGGACCTCCACAGCCGTCGTTTGATGAAGAGGATGAAGATGATTATGTCGATCCTATGGACTTCCGCCCGCCTCCTGGAATTGACCTTGACAACTTAGATATGATGAGTGTCACGTCTCGCCGGACTAGAAAGGCTCCCAGTGTTGGTCAATTGCGCCGCAATCCCGAGATGTCCGGGCCTTCATCCAGGCCCTCGTCGTCATTCAACCGGTTCTTCCCTGGTGGCCGGAAAAGTGCAAGCTCTCGTCTCATCCAAGACATACCTATGACTCATTCGTCCTTGCTGGACGACCCATTGATGGCTTATTCATCCAACAGATATGGCAATGTCGATCGAAAAGAATTACATATTGACTCCAGAGCCAATTCATTAAGCAATGCAAGTCGTATGGGTGACTTCGGTGGACCGGGGCCTTACCCTCCCAGCAGACGGACAAGCGGATCACCAGCCGCGTTCGCTCCTAATGGACGTCCCATGCCAAGGCCCACCACTGGCGACCATCATTCATATGGACCGCCATCGAATGGCATGATGCCGCCTTTACCACATAACAACAGACCTTCACCGCCGAACATGAGGGCGCCGGTTCCCAGATACCCTCCGGGACAAGGAAACACGATGGCAGCGCAACAAGTAGAACAACATCTTGGGGTGAGCAATTCGTACCCGGCCAAGCATTCTCCAAATGTACGAAGTCTGACTGGTAGTGCGAGCGCCAGCGCGGGGAGTGGTGATAGCGGAGCGAGCGCGAATATTGATTCGGAGAATTCCGCTCATAGCAGCCAGATTAGTCTCGGACACCAAACGCCCATGTCTGTCCGATAAACATATAAAACTTTCGCCGAGTTTGAGCGTCATCGTGATTATCTTTATAGACATCGCATCGGGTTTCTCGCAGCATTGTCTTCGTTGTATCCAACAACGGCAGCGACCATCATAAAAATGATCTGGGTTATGTTCGGGACTGTTTCTACTTCGATTCACAGCACCTACCTCTTTGATAGACGATATTCTCTATAATGATTGTCTTGCAAATACACACGAATAATTGGGATACCGAGTCTACTCTACTACTCGGTGTATACACCTTTCTCTTTCCATTTTCTTTTTTTGGTTTGTGGCACAAGAAGGGCACAGAGAAGGAAATAATGGTCTTGTTTCCCCCTTTTTCCACTTGTTTTGTCTGCACTTCTTCAGTCAACGATATGCACCACTTTCACATTCCCTTTTTTGTGGACAGACATTTCTCGTTAATCATTATCATTATCAGATCAGCGAATGGGATGCTGGTCCTAATTATGTTTTATTGCCTACACTATCATCACCATGACCTGCGTTGTTCTCTTTGTTCTTTGTTTCTTTATTCTATGACAGTTTGTATACTGCATCTCCGGCGCATCATCCTTACACATCCACTCAGTATACGACCACCCTCTCACCTTCTGATGCTGCTGTTTATTCCCTCTGAGGGATTTGTTCATTGATACATTATCAAATTCATGTTATATTGTTGAAAGCCAGCTGGTGATAGTCGGCTGGCTCCTATTTTTATTTGCTCTTGCCCGTCTTAGGGTTCAAAGGTTCGTGGCGCTAGATATGAGGGTATACTACTATATCGGTTAAATAAGATAATGCATCACCCTTGGAATCCATTGGGTTGATATATCAGTCTGGAGTTCACTACATAAGTTGCATAACACATTCCGTGCGCCATAGGAACAGGGAGTATACCTATGCTCTTTTGCCTAGGTAATTCATTGCCTGCAAATAGTAGTATTGCGATCAACTTTGAATGCAAAAGCAGGATTAACCCCTTATCCATGCGAATTTAGTCGTCGGCCTCGTCCAAGATACCCTGCCATATCTTCCCTTCCAACGGTTCCAGCTCTTCAGCTTGTTGTCGTTGCAGGGACTGCCAGAGCTCTATCAACCAACCGATGGATGTTTTCCAAGATCGGACTCGCGGTCTGCCAGCATCATCATCTTCTTCTTCTTCCACCTCGTTTTCCTCCATCAATACAGCCGTCAGCCAGGGGGGTGTCTGTCCTTTGGGACTGAGCAAGCTATTCGATGCCTTTTCATTCGCTACAAGAATAAGATTCCGATCAACACCGTCCGGGAAGCGGCCATCATCATCGTCATCATCGAACAGAGAGCCAATATAATCCTTCACAGCCGCCTCGCTCGCCCCATCAAGAGCCTTCTCATCTTCAACTAGCACCATTCGAAATTTGCCCGCTATTCCAGAGCGGACATCGCCCTCAGGCCCCACGCCAGCATCGCGAAGGAGGCCATCTACCTTTCCTGACAGCGTGGCCCAATATTGAGACCACCTGCGCCGGGCATCATCATCGCGGTACCCCCAGGTCTTAACCACCACAAACCCCCACGCCTCATCACCATCCTGATCCATCACCGTAGCCACATCCCACAGCGTGCTATGCATCTGCTCCTCCGGCATACCCATCCTCAACGTAAACTCGAGATCAAGCTCGCGCTGAGTCTTCAACCCGGCAGCTGCACGCTGTGCGTTCTCTTCCGCCGCTTTCGCGGCCTTCGCGGCCTCCCTTGCCGCAACGGTGCGACGCAGCGTTGCTCTGGTCCAGTCTCTGATAGGGATGTAGATCTCATCAGGTAGGGCGGCGATTACTGCGTTGTCGGTCGAGGAGACTCTTTCCGGGGTCCATCCCTCGGGGAGAGGGGGGATTTCCTCATCATCCAACCCGGCAGCTGCGCGCTTTGCGTTCTCTTCGGGGTTATTCGCGGCCTCTCTTTCGGCAACGGTGCGATGGGCCTTTACTCTGGTGAGAGGGGGGGGGTTTTCATCCATATGTGGAACTGACGGTATATATCGATCTGGGAAGAGAGTTAACTAAAGAGTTGTCAACAGACAAGCGAGGGTTTGATTGAATTTTGATATTTTTTTGTTCCCGCTGGTAGCTAGTTCATAACTATCTCTGATGTTTGAAGGAGGGGAATAGACAAAGAAGACTGGCTTAAATAGGGCGGGGCAGAGATTCTACCATCTGGCCCATGGCATAAGGCTAGACTCGTTGAAACCAATGGAATTCAGCCTGGAATTCAGCGTAGCATAACCAATTAACCATACATGTTATGTAGGACGTGCATAATAATATCATATTGAACAATGAACACAAAATACCCCGCCCGTGTTTAAATAAAAGAAAAGTGGGGCGCTGGTACGCAAATTACGCGAATTACTCAAATTACTTTCCAAAACGGCGCCTTTTCGCGTACGGTGGTAAAGTTACATCACCTTTCACGCTGGCTGATCATTTCAATGCAATAGTAGTTACATACCTAGGTACAAATGCTACTGCTCCTCCTCTACAGCTGTTACCCTAAGAGATGCTAACTACTCAGAGGCTTATACTAAGCAGAAGTGGTCACTCCAATATCTCGCGTGAGGCGATCAAAAAGACCCGAATTCTTAGGTAAAATGCGCATTACTGCAAAGGACGCAGCATATCGACAACTTATTTAATCCCCGTGCATAAGAATGCTCGACCAAATCCGGTCATAGGCAGGATTTTCCCCAGGGTATCTTGGAAGCAGAGCGCCAGAAGTTGTGCTCGGCAGTGCCATTTTTTGAAAAAACTCGAGGGATTGGTTATCTCTACGCTTCTTTGTAGAGGTAACCTGGACCGGCGAAGAGACACAGTACGCGTCACCGGCATCAAGATTGCTGCAGGTAGAATCAATGCTGGGATTCCAAGCCTGTAGCTGGGCAAAAGTGATGTCGTACTCGGATTCCACCAGCGCGCAATAGTCCCCAGCTTGGACCACGTACCACTCATAGCAGTCGGCCGTCGTGCCAGTTGGTGTGGTAGTTGGGGCGCTGACGTATCTTGAGCTTGTTTGGCTAGTGGACGAACCTGATGATGCAGTTGTGGTGGTGGTAGAACCTGATGTGGTTGATGCGACGCTGCTATCAGGAGAACTGACACAGTAGGCATCACCGGGGATTAGGTTGGAGCAAGTGGTGTCGAGACTAGGGTTCCATGCTTGGAACTCGGCAAAGGTAATGTCGTAATAGGATTCGATGAGTGCACAATAGTCTCCAGATTGAACCACGTACCACTCATAGCAATCCACTGTTGTACCTTTCGGAGTCGTGGTGGGTGCCGTGACATATGTCAAACTCGTTGCAGTGACGGTGGTGGTAGTGGCATTCCAGTCGGCCTCAGGCAAGACACAATACCAAAACCCCGGCACAAGATTGTTGCAAGTGGCATCAATCGACGGGTTGATCTCTTCAAAGAGGGGCAGCGCGATGGATTGATTTAATGCAACGAGTTGGCATTGATCTCCAGGCTGGACCTCATAGTACTGACCACAATAAGGGGTTGTGCCCAACGCAGTTGGTCCTGGAGGAGCCACCGATGTTGTTGCGTAAATACCTACTTGCGTAGGGACAATGGACGTAATGGCAGAGACGTTCCAGATGCCACCGGGGGCGCTAATGCAGATTGTTTGGCCGCTGATGAGGTTGCTGCAGTACGGGTCTATCGTGGGATTGTACCCGACGATACTTGTGTACGTGGTGTTGTATGCCTGTGAAATACTGTAGCATGTGTCGTTGGGCTGGATCACGTACGTTTCGCAACTCTGCGGTATACATAGACCTTGCCCGGCTTCCAGATCAGACCCATCTGGAAGGAGGCCATTCATCACGATCAACGCTCCGGTTGATACGTTCTGGTACTTGGATATACTGGTAACACTATCTCCAGCGGCGACAATATAATATATGCCCGACGGACAAGTACGGGTGACGGAGCTGTTGGGCGGTGCAAACCCCGGAATGCTTGACAGATTTGTGATTGGGGTTGGAATATCTGTTGGATATGAAACACCGCATTTTGATTGAATGGAGACCCATTCAGTTTGCAGTTCCGTATCGTAATTGGAGAACGGCGTCCCCTGGATCTGGCTCATCATTTGATACACGCACGGAATGCAGACCTGCTCAGCACTGAGATCGCTCAATAACCAGTCAGCAGATGAATTTGCTGCCCCGTTGTTGAGATTGTTCAAGATATCTCGACACAAAATCAGCCCGACTATATCACCAAAATGACAGATAAAGGGGGAGGGTCTTACCTATGCAGTACTGGTCACTAGGGGCGTCATACATACAAGTGAGATTGAAGGCAGCGAGGACAAAGGTGCCAAAGTAGGATGCTGGCAGTCCATCGAAAGGCTGAAGATCGTTGGCACATGCAGTGTCAACAGCTCCCACATATGACAACAAAGACGATTGGCAGTCAGTGGTACAAATGGAGTTCAGGTATGTTGTGTTATCGTTTGGATAGAAGCTGTCGGCTGTAGCAAAGACAATAAAAGCAGAATCACAACTGATTGAAGCTTGCAGAGCACTTGCACAACCACTGCTGATGGAATTGTCGGGGCTGAACGTATTGTTCGGCCAGAAGTAACTATCGTTCTGGCCTAGAGCAGACCCGAGCAAAGTGAGAAATATGAGTAGAGATTCCATCTCACCTTGCCTTATTGACCTCGAAAGAAACTCCCATTCCTCGGGCAAGAAGAGGTAGTCGACTGCGTACTATAAATTAGCCATCTGCCAGGGATATTTCCTTCCCTCCAATCTCCGCGGGCTCTCTAGAAAATCTTTCCGCTGCATGAGGCTACTGCGTTTACTCGCCGAATCTAATTAATCAAGGATGTAGATTGGTGAGGTCTATGTTGGGGCCAAGCCATGATACTACGCTGCAAGCATACCATCTCTGATCCCGAGGTCTCTTCAGAGTCAGCTGAATGAATACAATAGGTTTGGCGCGAGGAGTAATATTATATCGACTTGATTTCGTCGACGAATCCAATATAGAGCGAATAGTTGTCAAATAACGACCTCTGGAGGTAGAGAAGAGAACAACATTTGGAAAGGTGTATATATACATTATATAGACCAAAATAACGGATTTACCCTTCTCTCAGAAACAAAAAGATGTCTGGGAAGCTTCTACTGATTCTAATCGTGTTCTCCAATTTCGCGACCTCCGTCTTCAGCCAGTCATACACTTGTTCTGCCACAGAGCCTTGTAAGCTCGGCTGTTGCTCTAATAGCGGTTACTGGTTAGTATTTGCCCAAGCACGCTTGATGGCTGCTGACAACCTTTCTTCGTCAAGCGGTTATGGCCCAGACTTCTGTGGACAAGGAAATTGTACGTCTTCGTGCGATGCCAAATCTGAATGCGATCCAGGCTGGGGGTCAGAATGGTCCTCCTCCGAGAAGTGTCCATTGAATGTTTGTTGCAGTCAGTATGGTTTCTGCGGCACAACAACCGAATTCTGCGGTAATACCACTGTTAGGTCACCATCGTGCACAGGGAATAGTGTGCAAAACAGGATAATGGGCTACTATGAGGGATGGTCATCCACTAGACCATGTGATGGAATGTATCCGGAGGACATCCCCTACATGAGTTACAGTACGCAAAAGTTCCAAATTCTTCTCAGAGGGAACCTTGGAAGTTCGTCATATATTATTTGATTGATATTAACTAGTTTAATAGCACACGTCAACTACGCCTTTGCCTATGTAAACCCAAACACATTTGAAGTGGCGCCCATGTCCGACACAGATCCTGAGTTTATGCAACGATTAACGGCGCTCAAGGAGCTGAATCCAGGCTTGCAAGTTTGGATCTCCATTGGTGGTTGGTCAATGAATGACGCAGATCAACCTACTGCCACAAGCTTCTCTGACCTTGCAGGCTCTGCATCAGCCCAGCAGAGCTTTTTCCGGTCATTATTACAGCTTCTGAGTAGTTACGGATTTGACGGGGTCGATATTGATTGGGAATATCCAGGGGCCAGTGACCGGTCTGGTTCCCCAGCCGATTTTGCCAACTATCCAAATTTGCTGAAAGGTCTAAACGGTGCTTTGTGTATGTTTCATCTTGGAGCTGGCCGTCTTCCTTATATTGAGAGACTTTCGTCTAATTTGTTGCAGCTTCTTCTGGCCACAACTATGGACTGTCAATTACATTGCCGTCCAGCTACTGGTACCTGCAAAATTTCGACATCGTCTCCATCGAACCATATATTGATTGGTTCAATCTGATGACTTACGATTTGCACGGGACTTGGGATGGTAGTGATCCATATATCGGTAGGCATCGGGCTAGTAAAATCAGGTGTTACAGCCTCCTAACGAAAGTTTCTCAGGGCCATACGTATACGCACACACGAATCTCACCGAGATCGACCAAGCGTTGGACCTGTTATGGAGAAATAACATTGACCCCTCGAAAGTGAACTTAGGTCTCGGCTTTTACGGGCGATCATTCACCTTAACTGATCCGTCCTGTACTGCTCCAGGATGCCCCTTCAGTGCAGGCGGCAACCCAGGAGACTGTTCCCAATCGTCCGGGACACTTATGTATCCAGAAATTGAAGATCTCATAGCCAATGATAATGCCACCGTGACCTTTGATCAAACGGATGCCGTCAAAATTGTCGTCTGGGATACGAACCAATGGGTCTCTTACGACGACACCGAGACCCTCCAGCTGAAAATGACATATGCAAATTCCAAATGTCTTGGAGGTGTTTTTGTCTGGGCAGCGTCCACCGACGACAGCAACGGCACTGCAGCCAAATCTCTTGGTTTAGCTACAGGACGTTCTCTTGAAGATAGGGCTGTCATCTCAAATGTACAACCCGCTCTGACGCAATGTGTCTGGGGGAATTGTGGGAAGGGAGGTGGACAGTGTCCTAAGGGAACATCTCCAGCCCAGAGCGCCACTGGAGGAGGAGGACGAAGCAATGCAGCTATCTACACGGGGTGTCCATCCGGTCAACAGCGCAACTTTTGTTGCCCAAGCAATAATCTTCCGACCTGTACCTGGAGAGGGAGCGCACCTTTCGGCAAAGGCGCTGCTTGCCATTCCGGCGAGGTTGCTGTTGCATCTGATAAATGCGCTGGAAGTCATTGCTGCAGTCTCAACCATAAGAATCTATGCTGCACCTTGGCTAGCGTGGATTTTGACTGGAGTCAATGCCAATGGACCGGTTCTGCACCGTACTGTACCGTGTTTACTGGCAATCTCGGTCAGGCCTCCTGTCCCTCTGGGACAACTGCGCTGACAGAGGACAAAGATGGCGCTGGTGGCGAGCAGTATTGTGGTCAAATGCTAGGATATAAGAGCTACTGTTGTTCCGACCCTGCACCGTTTAACAACTGCAACTGGGTGGACAATGGGAAAAACTATTCGTACTGGCCTCCCTTAAGCTATGGTCGATTGGTGCCCATTGGGAATCATCAGTGCTCAGGGACGTGCCCAAATGGGCAAACGCCTATTGCTGCCGACGCATCTAGTTGTTACAAGGGTACAACAGCATACTATTGCTGTGATAACCCTGTTGCCAGCACGAACCCGGTTCCTCTACCGGATCCAGACATTTGTGAGGTACCCAACGGTTATATATTGGAATCAAATACAGCAGAGCCAGATGACCCGAATGATACACTGACAGAACTGGAGCTCTTTGATTGGGAGGAAGACTGTTATGTCGCTGGAGTCGACAACTCCGGCGACCCTTCGAATACTGCAATGTGAGTTCTCACTCCGTCTGCCTGGACTCTATCATATTCTGTTCCACCTCGATTTGTAAGAATTGCATGACTGATGACAAGTCTGGAATAGATATAATGACGAATTGAAACGCGCAGTCGCAGAAGATGACTATCTATTGCATCTCCTTCGCCGGTCACAAGACTATGACCCGGAAGATTGGTATAATCTACTTGATGCACATCTTTCAAATGAATCACACCCCCTGTTCGAACGACAATCCCGTAGTGGGCGCGTAAGCAAAGTGTGTAAGAATCCAGCGGGCAAAACGCGAAATCTAGTTACAGCACAGATGACCAGCAGTACATACCGTAGCGCCATTTATTTGATCAACCAGGCCGGAACAGCTGTTTTTTCATTCAGTCCGAGGTCATGCAGCGGAACTCTGCAAAGAATAACTTCGATTTCGAAATTGAGCAATGTCAAGATTGTTGTGGAGCACGTATGGGAGCTCCAGACCGTTAAAACATTTTTCCAAAGTATGATTGATGGCGTACTACCGGGAAACACTGTATTCAGTGCAGGATCGATGCCATGGACACCTTTCGACCAATCCAATCCAAGCACAGCAACCTTTTACAGTGCTTGGAGTTCCTTGACCACAAATCCGCCACAGTTCGGAGCCACGGTATATCAAACTTTCTACGAAATCCTTGGTACGACAAGTAATTTCAACAACTTGCTAGTATTGGATTCTAAAACTAACGGGCTAAAGGCGACAATATGGTAAGCTTTCTTCCTTCCCCCAAAAGAATTCCGAATCCTCATCGCAAATAGGCAATGCGCGAAAAACATCGTAGCAGTAGACAAATGGAAAGGAATGGACCACGCGGCGCGATTAGGATCCCTCCAACACTTCAAGGGCGTGTTCGACTACCTGAATACGCCGCAGGCACAAGCAGCTCTCCAATACGCCTATACCAACACTAAAACAGCATGTCCCTATGTCACGCTGGCGCTTTCCAAGAATGCAGGGGTTACCTATGACGTTCAATCGGCGTGGGTTGTATTTTGCAAGAACCTATTCTCATACATGGTCACCAACGCCGAAAACTGGGCGACTCCGCTGCTGACTGCAGAGGTGAGCTACTGGCAATCTGCTGCTGCCGTTTCGGATTACGGGCCACAAACTGCAAGGACCAATGAGCTGGCTATTGTTGATTTACAAAAGGCTCTGGATACATGGTTGACAATTGCAACTAACTGGCTGTCTTGATCTTACCTACCACTGATCCCACTTCGCTTGGTCAAGATACATACATAGCTATCGTCCAGGAAACTTGATTTTGGGACCGCATGTATATAGCAGCCGGAGCGTGTCAAGAGCACTAGTGGAATATGAGACGAGAGAGCTGAGAATTTTTAGAAATGAAGGAAATGCTAACTACCATTGACAAAGAAGGATAACTGTCTGCATACCTGGGTAGTTTGTAGGGCATGAATGTTCACGTGATCTAGGTAGTTACTCGAACTACTCGTAAGCAAGAACTTACATAAGCATCCACCCCCAAAGCAAAGCAAAGCAAAGCAAAACAAAACAGAACATCCACGAACCTCAATTCCACGATTCTGACAAGGCGGCTTCAAAGAAAAAGAAGCAGTCGTAAAAGGATAACACGCAATATGCCTCCCTCTTCCTCCTACTCGACTGGCAACCACCGCCGCACCGAATCCCATCAATCCTATCACAATCGCCCATCCACCCTACCGTCATCATCCAGCACCAACCCCGCGGGCAGCAGTGTGGTAATGTCCACCACGAAATCCAGGCAATATGCACATTTGAATTCGCAACTGGCGCAGCTCAATGCTCACTTGGCCGACACGGAGAATCTGGTGCGCATGACGGCGGTGCAGGCGGGCGACATGCGGTTCTTGGGCGGGTATGTGGGTGGCTTGTTTATGGGCGCGGCCAAGGTATTGGGCGAGGAGGGGGTGAATACAAATACGAACACCAAGACGAATACGGCCGAACAGATGGAAAGGGATGTAAAGAAGGAGTAATTGTGCAATTGATTAGTTGAATTGCATCTGCGCGGACAGCACCAACAGCAGACATATTAAGTCTAAGAGAGATTCTAATCGGCAATGCGCAAAAGAAAAGTGATACAAGATTACACGCATATTTCAGTCGAAAGCTAGGAGAAAAGAGGTTAATCCTCGACGACGAAAGCACCACCGAGAATAATAGCTGGCTCTTCGATATTGTGATGCTCATAACTGGTGCGACTACCGTTAGAGAGTATATTCGATGGAAGTGAAGAAGAAACACATACCTCAGTGTTCCAACACCGCCAGCTTCGAGAATGAGCGCCGTTTCTGTTAGTGGTTTGCCTATCCATCGCATTGTAAAGGCCCTCAGGATATGGCCGTGAGCCACGATCAGAACATCGCCCTTTTTCCTATCATCCTTGACGTCCTCGAAGCAGGCTTTGTGGTGCTTAGCTCGGATATCAGCGATGAATGCGTCGAGGCGGCGGCAGATGTCTTCTGGTGATCTTTTTTGCTTGTACGTCAGGATGCTTCCGATAGGCAAAGAGTACGAGAAGCGGGGAAACAAGAACTCACTCTCCTCCCGGACATCCATCCCTCCAAATGTCCCATGACCCAAGCCCCTGCTTTGCCCTCAACTCTCTGATCTGCGCGCTTGTCAAGCCCTCATAGTCGCCATAGTCCCATTCGCGAATGGCCTCTGTAATGTCGAGGTTTGCCTGAGTCTCGATGATCTGCTTGCTGATTTCGACTTCGTTCCCGTCTTTCTTCCATGGCAGTCTCTGCAGGCATCCGATCTGTAGGAGCTCGAAAGTGCGTTGGGCTCGTTTTCGTGGCGACACATAACTAACACACACATACATAAGAATTGGATGACCCGGCTTTCATGCATGCAGACAAAGAATGGGCTTACACATGATCCAGCCTCTTCGGCGCTATCAATCGATCGTCACCTACGAGCGCCTTGCCTGTGGCCTTCACTCTCTTCTCGCCATTCGCCGTCAGCGGGATGTCGCTGATGCCGGTGTGTCGGCCATTGAGGGACCATTCGGTCTCGCCGTGGCGGACTATGAAGCAGCGCGGCACTGGCATTTCTCTTGTATGTAGATGATTGGATAGCAAATCAATTGAGCAATCCTTTTGTTGCGAGGAAGAGGACATTTATATAGACAATGCGGGGGTTGCGATGGTTAACAATTTATCATCTTAGTCATCGTGCCTTACTAAACGGCCGCTACGTCAGGTTTCCCCGCCTTCCGGTTACAAATCTTTCGATAACTTGGAATTCTTCTCCTAGCTAGAGTTTATACTAGGTATATAGATCACTCTGACTAAAGAATAGCGAGCGGTTCAGAGTTTCACCCGACATGACCGATTCGGAGGTTCTGCGCAAAGACCAACTCGAAATCCGTCTGCACAATGAGAAGAAGCTGATCCATGAAGGCGCACTTAAGGACGAGAACCCGCTCGATTTCAGCGAGGGGTTTCGCCAGCTGTGCGATGCGTGTCGTAAGGGCGATTTGAAGACGTGCCAGGAGAAGATCTCGGAGGGAGTCAATATCAATGCGCGCGACAGTTATGATTATACGCCTCTTATACTGGTATGATCTTGTCTCTTGCTTATAGCGTCAAGTTACTCTTTATGGAGCTGGGGCTGATATCGATTGAAGGCGAGTTTATGCGGGCATTTTGAACTCGCACAACTTCTTTTAGAGTCTGGGGCGCTGTGTGAGCGAGATACATTTCAAGGTGAACGGTATTTCTAACAGATACTTTATATATATATATATATTCACGGAATCATATGGCTAATCCGGAGCATGCACAACCAGATGTCTATATAATGCCTTAAACGACCGTATACGGAACCTACTTTTGAAATACGACTACTCAAAATCGACCGACCCTCTTCAACCGTTCGCCGCACATATATCTTCGCTACTGACTCGCGACCATCCGCGAACATGGGATATCGTCGTAACCGATGGCGAAGAGTTCCTTTTCCTCCATAAATTCGTACTTTCAGCTCGCTCACCTTATTTCCAGAGAAAGCTTGCTGCCTCACCGGAAGCTACCTCGTGGAAAATCCCCAATAGTCTCCCACCAGCCGCGTTTGGCGCTTCGATTAGATTCCTCTACCTGGGTGATTCTCCACGAGAATTGCGCGCCGGCCCGGGAACAGGGTTCACTGAGTCCGAGGTCGTGGCGGGTGTTGATCGGATAGGGAGGCATCTCGAGATTCCCGCTCTTTTGGATAGTATCTTGGAAAGTGGTGATAGACGGCTGGCGCGGCAGAGGCGAGCGGATGAACTGGCCAGAGGACGAGATCAGTTTGAAGCCTGGTTTGAGAATAATATTCTCGGCCATAAGGTTCTTGTGGAGACAAGCAAAGCTAGTGATGTCAAGTGGGATCGCAGCAACGCTATCTTTGCAGACGTTCTTCTTCGAGCTGACGAGACTCCTCCTGATGGTGCTACTGGTGTACCTGGACAGGGGAACAGTAACAAGAATAATAGCGATTACTCTTCGACTTTGATTCCCGTGGGTCCTGGAGGGGGCGCTACAGCAGAGGAAAGTAACGGGTATAAGCAGAAGTCGGTTCTATATCCTGCCCATCGCGCCATGCTTATGCGTTCCGAGTTTTTCAATGCCATGTTCTCTTCTGGCTTCAAGGAAGCGCAGTTTACAGAGCATCTCAATATAATAAGCGTGGACTGCTCGCCGGAAGTGCTTGAGATTGTTCTGAGGTACTTTTATACCGAAAAAGCAGATTTCCCCTTAGATATTGCCGTGGATGTCCTCTTCGCGGCGGACCTGTTGTTTATTGATAAGCTGAAAACCAAAGCTGCAATGGTTATCAGCAGTCTCGGAAGCGCCAATATGTCCCAAGCACAAGCATCCAAAACCAGGCCGGCGAAAAAGAGTAAAAACCAGAAACCTTCTGCGATGAACGGGCAAGCTGGCGATGAAGAGGAGGAGGAAGAAGAAGAAGAAGAAGAAGAAGAAGAGATTGATATCTATGAAATCATTCGAGCCGCATGGCTCACCCGAGTGCAGCGACTAGAAGAATTTGGAGCGCGATACCTCGCCTACAGATTGGAGGAGCATGTCGACACAGAAGAATTCGCCGAACTCATCAAAGAGTCTGCGTCGCGAATCCAGAAGAGACAGGAAACAGACTCGATTGAATTACTTGACGACATCCGCTTTTACCTCAGCGAGCGTTTCCGACTTCGGTTCGACGACGCGGGTTTGGCGGATATGATTGAAGAGAACATGCCCGAAAACTGGATTCCACCGGCTCACGCACAGCAGCCTGATAATAATGAGGATCAGACGACAGTCGTTGCCAATGGCGTCGCTGGGCTGGATCTGTCCAAGACCACCGATGGCAAGAAGCATAGAGAACATCTTGACTCAAAACAGGAGGTTAATACTGTGCCGACGCTGCCAACTACCGACCACGTTTCGGTTATCAAAACTCTAGACGGTAACATTGTCGAAGACGAGTTCGACAAAGACGCCATGAATTATCGGATTCTGCTGGATAAACTAGAGCGATTGTTAGAACGACTGAACTTGGATGCATAGATATTCCCATATACCTATATAGCATTATATAAATTTTTGGACATACTGGTGGGCAACAGCACATAGTGCCATATACAAGGGGGTTTCACTAATACACACAACGAAAATAAGTCATTTGCATAGAAGGGAAAAAAAGAGATTCAGGAAAAAAATGAAGTGTTGTTACTCCTCTGAGGCGGGATCGAACCGCCGACATCCAGATATTATAGTTGTTCCATTACAATCTGGCGCTCTTCCAACTGAGCTATCAGAGGTATGGCTGGATAAGCTATCTTTCAATTGATAACCAGTTACAGAATCATTACATAATACATGGTGACATAACTAGTTATCCACTCCCTAGTTAGTTACAAGCCGAGTTACAACCCACCGCCCAAAATAAACCCGGTTATCTGACCCCAAACCCGGTTTTGACCCCAAA
>JAMAFX010000357.1:0-33259 GCA_023625875.1 Trichocomaceae sp. PYS4502 | reverse complement strand
CTCCGTAGCTTATTTACTCAACACTAAAGAATTCTACATTTTTTATTTTTATATGGTGGTGTAAAGCTTCAAAATAAGATATATAAAAAATCGCCAAAAGCGTGCATCAGGTGGTAGCGTGCACCAGGCGGTGAACGACGGTCATGCTACCATAAGAACATGTAACCCCTCTGCTAAAATCTAGAAAAAGTATAGTTATGAGTCTTCAATATAATGGCCGAAGTCCAAACCCCAAAGTCCCTTCGTAGACATAGTTTTCTTCCTTCCAACATTTCTCATACGTTTTAAATCGATCCTGGCAATTTTTCTTCCGACAACCGTTTTCTTGGAGGAGCTTCGCCACTTCTTTGCACCGTCTGCCGCCCACCTCGGCCATATGCAATAGAGCACAGGCGTGCCGACCGCCATTTGCGACATTGCAACCGGATTTCAGAAGGTACTTGACGATTTCCAAGGCTTTCAGCTTGCGGGAGTTTTTGCAGACTGCGTAAAAGAACGTGGTTGCCACGCCAGTGTCCATCTCGCTTTCCATTCTAGCTCCATGCTTCACCAGCATTCTGACCATTGGAAAATGGTAATGGGTAGACGCAACATAAAGAAAGCTGCGATTTTCAACAACTCTATGATTGACGTCCACGATCCCTTGGCCAATGAGAAAATCAACGATGTCGGTGAAGCCTCTCTTACAGGCTTGAAAGCAGACTTCTTGGCACTCATTCAACAAGTCTTTGTCGTCATTAATAGAAACAGAGCGTTTCTGAAATTCTCTGTATATAAGTCCAAGTGCATCTACATTGCCAACCTCGGCAGCATATATAAAAAGCGAATGCTTTTTGGTCTTCAGGCTTACTCCATGTTCCAGTAGCAATTTGATCACATTGAGGTGGTTGCCTGCTACCGCATAGAACAAAGCGGTCATTCCTTTACTATCTTCAAAATCAGGATCTGCCATGCCTTTGTAGAGCAAGATCCTGACCACATCAATATGACCAAAAGTTGTAGCGGCCAGTAGTGGATGAAAGTTGTGGGTTAGAGCCTCTTGCTTGGCAGTGCTGATGCAACTTGTATGACTGTGTGCCCTAGTGTAACGGTTGAATTCTCTCATTAAAACGCCTGCCTGTAAAAACTTAGATATCATTGCTGGCCTGCCCCAAATGGCTGCGTATAAAAACTTCTCCTTGTGCATGCCAGCAACAATGGCTTGTCGATACAAGGTAGAATCTAGTGCTGTAGACCTGTAACGACAGGTTTACATCAAAGAGAAAATATCCTTTGGTTCCAAATTCTGCGATATGAGCAGAATTATTTCTAACGGGAGTGAGAGGAGCAGCATTCTTTGTCCTGCTTTCGCAGGTACTTGCTTTTTCCGAGACATTTGATCTTTTTTGAAGTCAGAGAAAATTAAGCACACTATAAATGTAAAATATAATCTTGGGGAAAAGAAAAAAAAATCTCGAATAATTATGGTAGATATCTAAGTATGATTCGTTTATGGTGACGCTTACAAGGCAATACTTACCGGGTTTAGGTAAGTATCTAATTATAAATCTGACTTTGCTGTTTCAACCACTCGCATCATTATTGAAGTTTAGTGTTCGCAGGTGTGCTTCGTTGCTTAATTTTGGTTCGTTTAACAGGTACGAAATGGTATGTATTCGTACCCTCCAGGCAACCGCCAAATTTGTTTCTATCTACAGCGTATACCGAAACAATGGGCTCTTTTCACCCATCTCTTTCAGTTGTTCTTCTGTATACAACTCATGGACTTCTGCCTCGCTCAGTCTAGCCTTTTTCCTGTTAAGTCTGAAGAGTGAAAACTCGAGCACCAGACAAGCCACAATACCAGCCGATGCAAAGGCAAATGAGTTTCCATAACCAGTGACATAACGGGGCGCCTCTTTTTCTTGGTAGATAAAGCTCCCAATCAGCCCTCCAGCATTACCCATGCAGATAAG
This sequence comes from Trichocomaceae sp. PYS4502, assembly GCA_023625875.1. NCBI lineage: Eukaryota > Fungi > Ascomycota > Eurotiomycetes > Eurotiales > Trichocomaceae > Trichocomaceae sp. PYS4502. The sequence continues at coordinate 31,304 of JAMAFX010000357.1, read as the reverse complement.
ATAACCAATGCTAATGGCACGCTTTGTTGGGCTGGGAGTGTTCGATATGTTCCATGCGTTTACCCCTGGTAGGATAGGGTACATCCTAGGAAGCAGAAAAATCTTAGACTTGAAGTTGAACATAGATCAAATGCTAGACCACATACCCAAAACATGCGAGACAGACGGCAAAATAGCATAATCCGATGTTCTCCGTGATACTTGCCGCCTTTGTAAATAAGATTGAAAATGCAATGACTTGAAAGATTTGGGGAGCCACGATGAAAGGCATACGCCACGTAAATCGATCTGCGAAGATTGAAAATGCATATGCTGAGATCGCCCCTGCAGCGTATGGAGGGATAGTGAGAAGCTGGGCCCTAGCGGAAGTGAATCCCATCCCCTTGATGATCTGTGGCATTGTAAATTTCAGCGCATAGTTGGGCACTGCATTGGACCAGTTGCCCAGGATGAGAAGATACATCTTCCAGTCGGTGACGACGTCGACCAAAATACTCCAATCGAACCCCTTTTTACGTGCGTTCTGAATGCTGTTCGCGACTTGGCGGACTTCCAGAAAACGGATCTCATCAGAAGTTAGCCATCCTTGGGATCGATCCGGCGAATCAATTAGTAGGAAGAAACAAATTGTCGCTAGACAGATAGTTGCAAGGCCCTCAATAATGAAAATCTGACACCCAGGAGGCAGAATCGGTCAGTTTCTGTACGTTTATGAATGCAGAATCTTTGGGACGTACCCATCTCCATCCTTCGTAGCCACCAACACCGTTCATTTTAGCAATGAGAAAAGCAAATATCCCTGAAAATGCACCTCCAGATGCAGCAGATGTGTACAAGATGGCAATCCGAGTTTGCGTTTCATTGGGAAGATACCATTTGGAAATGATTAAAACCGCGCCGGGAAGGAAACCAGCCCTAGAAACTTGTCAGAGAACCAGGAGTACTCCTCAAACAATACGTAAGGAAGACCAACTCAAACAATCCTAGCAAGAATCGGATAACAACTAAGCCGGCGAAGTTTTTGACAAAGCCTGTACAAAGCATGATTATTCCCCAGGCAAATATCAAAAACCCTAGATATCTGGATGGTCTCTTGAACCGGTTTAGGATCAAATTACTAGGGACCTCTGTAGACTATTCATCAATAATGCAACCGCTGATTTTGATTCAAAGGGAAGTTTTCCACTAACCGGCGAGCACATAGGGAATAAAGAATATTGCCAAGGCAATATTATATTGCTCTCCTGTCATCCTTAAGCTGGGAAGAAGACCTTCGATTCGTGCATTTCCTGTGACGGTTAGGCTATGAAATGAAGATATACTGTCTCAGAATTATTGTGCGTACCGATATTGGTTTTGTCGAGATATGCGATTAGGTATAGAAGAACAAGCACGGGGATCAGTCGCCACTATACATTGAGTGAGACCTGGACTGAAAGAAGGGGGAGCGGTGATATCATACGTCCACCTGGATGCCACGATGTTAGCTTTGAGTTCATTGATTATTATAGCAACTTTGTAAGACTGACCTTCCGAAGCACCCTATTCTTAGCCTCATTGGAAAAGTTTTCAAGAAATGTAACATCCTCAGGAGACAATTGCTGACCGAGTTGGTATTCGAGGTGCGCGATATCTCCCTTCTCGGAAGCAAGGTTTTCGCTGCCAGAGACCTGTGCGGTGGCCATTCCGGATTGATGGGCGGAGTATTGTGAAATTGCCTAGATAGTAATTATGCATGTGTTTCCCAGAATCTGTGCGGAATTGCATACATAATATATACCTAGTTATGCCACGATTAGTCTTATCATAGAGTTGTCCGGGGAAGTCTGAAAAGGAAACCTTTAACCATATCGCGTAGTAAAGGGAGAACAGCTCGGCATTTGATCAACCCCGGATTCCCACATGCTCGAGTCATGAATCCGTGAAATCCGGGGTGGCCCCTTCGGAAACTGGGAGTACCCCACAAAGAGGCGAAGAAGCAACCCATAATTCAAAAAAATGTCTAGCACACCAGCCTCTCAGAATGAGAGAACATTAATGTCGCCAACTTGCAGTCAAGGGTTGGGGCAACTCTATACACCCTTCTACGTATTATCCTCCTTTGTGGGGCGTTGATCTGTAGTTTGCTTATGTTTCATGGGCAAAATAGAAAAATGAGCGCAAATTTTAGGTTTTTTTTTATTAATAAACTACTATTAGCTACTAGTATGAGGTATCGAAGATATCGAAAAAGGGATAGACTGCCTAGAACTTTGTTAGCAAAACACGGTTATACTGTCTTCAACAAATGTCCACTCACAGAAGAGTCGAGGTCGAGCCAGAGCGTGCTGGGAAAGGCTTGGAGATTAGTATCGGAGACAGCTAGAAATTCATTTCCCGTTTCAGGAATCTGCGGGTCACTTAGAAGTCTCGCGGGCGCATTAGGATGATCGCTCCCAATCCCCGGAGCCTGGGTTTGCGGGGACAAGACATTTCCGTTCCTCAGGGGCTGTTGCTGAGCTTCCAATCTTAGTTCATCTAGTATAATTCCATATCGATGACTTGAAGGGGTCGCCGAAGCATCTTGAGTGAGATAGAACCGGCATTTCTCCGCGAGGTCGAACAGGGTCGCGTATCGCCCATGCTCGCTGTGACCATCACCACCACCATCATTGGCGTTTTGCTGCATTTTCCAGACGTAGACCACTGCAAGTGCACAGAAAAGAACATACTGCGTCCACCAGAAGGAGTGGAAAAGGTTATTATCGTTGGCCATGCTGTTTATCAATTCCAGTGCTTTTCCGGCGGCGGATATGCATTCCTCGATTCTGTTTTGGACCTCTGGCTCTTTGCTGAAACTGCTCCCATCACCCAACAGAAATGGGCGGGTTGCATGAATAACCGCATGAGAATAAGCTAGATTGAGCGCAGTGGACTCTCGCCGGAAACTCGCGACTAAGGTAGATGGTTTGACCATACCAAGGTGTGGAGGGAGACTGGCACGCCAATCATGGAGCTCATCAATGAGACGGTGTGCAGCTGCCACTCGATCCCGATGCCCTGCACCCACAACACGATATACCTCGCGAGATATTCGACCTATTATCTGTGCGATCCTTTAGACAAAGGTCAGTAATTGTAAATAATTTTTGCATAACAATTTACACGTACTTAGCGTGGAAGATGAGTGAGTTAACATGACATTCTTCGGCAGCTTCCTCTGATCCTGATGGACCGTGTGGACCCATGTCTTCATCATTTACGCTGTCGGGAAAGTCCTGGTCAATTTCATCGTCGTGGATGAAGCGAGGTCGACCAAAGACAACGCTGAGGTATTGGTCAATAGTGTATGCTGTCCAAAACACACGCTGAGAACATTGAAGAACGATATAATCAGAGTTTCCTCTAAGGCCATGGTTTTGTTTCCGTGCTTGTCGCCGATGTAGTCCCAAGGAGGAAATAACCTGACATGCACTACCAAATGTGTACCATCCTTTGTTCATACGCGAAGTCTGTAGCAGATACAATACTTGAACTAGGCGAGCCTGCGCAGACTCCAAACGTGGAAATCCCATTTCACAATTCGTAAGTTCCATAGCAGCACAGAATAAACGATCGCTTTCGTCCATCTCGAACGCCATGCCATCAATAGGAGAACCTCGCTGAAGCCGGGCAATTCGAAGGCTTGAAATCGCAAGAATGGTTAGTATGATTGCGCACTTGGCGTTCCCTAGAGAACATGAGATTGGACGATTGTGGGATCGATCCTGGAGCAAGGTGTCTAGCCATGTCTCTACAGTCTGTCGATGAAACATTCGATACGTCACTACGCAAGTATCGAAGTAAAATGCTAGAAGTCTCCGCGCAATTTCATCGTCGGGTACGACTTCTGATTCGTGGCTATTGAGATAGAACGGTCTGTCTCCAGCTGAAGTCAGGAGTTGGTTCCTTTCTGCCTCATTAGAGCCGTATGATGTCGTACGTCCATTCTGCGCAGACAGCTTAGCCCGTGCTCTATGTAGGAAGCTTAACCCAGACGTCAAATCGAAGTATTGGCCTTCGATCACGAGCTCCGGAGATGCAGCCCGTGCTGTAGCCATTCCTCCTCCTTCCCCGGTGCCTTCCCCTGGAGTTGAAGGATGGGATAGAGATAGCGGAGCCTGTGTATAGCTTCTACTTGTCCTTGTAGCGTAGGGCTCATTTTGGACTTGGGGTGATCGCCGCGTCAGCTCTACTGACTGTGCCGTTGAAGGCACGGGAGGCGGCGTGGGAGGCCGACCACGTGTATATTGGCTGGCATAGGTGCAGCTCAATCTCCTCCTAGAGCATGTCTCACAAGGAATAGTCCCGGAGCAACGGATCTTTTTGACCTTGCAGGAGTCGCAAGCACGACTTGTTTTTGGATCTCTCCTACGGTTTTCCGATGGGCCACGATGTGCACGGGACCTCTTGTGCGAGACAGGCGGAGCGCAGGAAGTTGATAGATTGCTGTATGGAGATATATCGGAATCCATGCTAAATAGAGAGATACTAGTACGTGAAGAGAGGGAAGAAGAGAGTGTGCGGTGTTGTCACGGACTTTTCCCCGAGAAAATCTGGGGAAATCCGGACAGACTGCGGGGAAGCTGACGCCCCACAGTACGGAGTAGCGAACACCCGAGCATCCGGGGAATACTACTCGTGATATGTACAGTAGAGCCTGACTATAACGAATGGAAGGCCTCTCAGGGCATAAATCGATTATCTTTAGTAGTAAGCTTGACTAAGAGATAAAAAAGCAAGTTGAGAATAGATTAATATATTAGAGCCCTCTTCACCCCTGTATCAAAGTTAACAAAGCTTATATCAAGCATATCTTGGGAGGTCGTCCATACGTTATATCCAGGTTCTACTGTATTGACTACGTATTGAGGCCAAGCGTACTAAGTCATTTTGATATTAATTAAAGTCTTCTGAAGCTTTGACAATCATGAAATTAGAGTGAATATGCATGCTCTAGTTGTCATTCTAGCATCAGGTATATATACAGTACAGAATTGCTCAAATTTTCTGGCTGTGAGAGAACCTATACAACTTTGCTAAGAGCGGCAGCCGTAATAGCAGCATGGATCTCCTGGTCAGCACCGGCCGGAAGAGGCAGCAGTGGAGATCGCACAGTAGCGTGTGATAGAATTCCCCGGGCTACAAGCGCGTGCTTCAATGCCACTGTCCCTTCCATGTGTGATCCACGGTGGTATACACTCTTAGTGAGAGGAAGAAGCTGGTCGTGGATAGCTCGTGCCTTCTTGTAGTCCCCTGCTTTACCTGCCTCGATCAGTTCAATCAATGGCTCCGGGGCGATATTTCCGTAGCCGACCAGGAAGCCATCCACGTCAAAGGCAGTATGGAGTAGATATTCGTCATGGCAACTCAGAATCTGGAGGTCTGGACGTTCGCGGCGAATGACAGGGATTTCAGTATCCCAGCGGCGCATGTTGCGAACACCATTTTTCATCGCAAACACGCCAGGCTGTGCCGCAATGTCCAGCATTGTCTTCAGGCTGTACGTTGCCTTAGTGTTATCCGGATACTGGAAGAGAATCAACGGGAGACCGCTGACTTCGTAGACGCGACGATACCGATCTTGGGGGGCATTATCCTGGTACCCAAACCGCAGCCAGCCGTGAGATGGATAGAGGAGTCCTGCGCGGGCACCGGCTTCCTTTGCACGCTTTGCTTCGAGGGCAGCAACTTCTGTGCCCTCACCAGTGATGCCAGCAATGATCGGTATCTTGTCGTCGACTGATTTGACAAATGCCTTGATCACTTCCACTTGTTCATTAGCAGTGAGGAAGGTGCCCTCTCCTGCATGACCAAGCACAACAAGGCCCTTGACACCACTGATACTGGAGAGCCAGCTTCCCAAGCGCTGGATCGCCGCGTAATCGACTTCACCAGATTCAGTGAAGGGGGTGACTGGGGCAGGAGTCAACCCGCGCATATCAAAACCGACCATTTTGACTTGAGTGAGGATAAATGTTGGATGAATATTGGGACTGGTAATTATAACAGAAGAGATTTGATAGTAGTATCTGACATGCAAATTTCTGTAGCTGCATAGGTATGTCATAGTTTATATAGCCCAAGCCTTCCAAGGTTACCTAGGCATTTGCCCACATCTCCGGTTGGAGATAATATTTCATCACGGACTCCCGGATATGTACATATACCATTCCCAGATTCGCTACTGTATGTATTATTCCGGTAATCCGTGGCATCCGATGAAGTTGCTCCACAATTTCCTCTCCTAACCTTTTCGGATCATCTAAAATTCAATTGACTGCGCTTGAGAGCCTGAGCTCTGTCATGTCTGAGAAGGTCTCCTCTGCACTGTCCACCTTTGCTGATGAAGTTGCTTCAGGCATCACCAATGCGATCCCAATTCTCACGCACTAGAACTGGAAGTACTGCTACTTAGGTACAAAAGGCCGGCTGTTGGTAGGATATAAAACTTATAGTAGGGATGGTGCGGCGCAATAATCTTGTAAGCAGCAGCGTGAAAGCGATAAAACAAGCAAGTGGCCAGTCTATTTTGTTTTCCTCACACTGGTATGCCTACCAGAAAGACCACTACTACTAACGGCGTTGTTGGTTGCAGTACTATGGCTACTGTGACCTCGCCAACAGTGACGCTTGGTTGTCGAGTTCCATCTCGTGCATCAGCTGCTGCGCGGAGTGTCCGGTAGAGGCCGATGGTGCACTGTTTAACAGTAGCTGGATATGCGGTAGTACCTTCGGCGAATCCTAGGCGAATCCAGAGCGGCATTGAATGGAGCATTTGCGACGCATATTTGGGCGATCGCAGAGAATACATGTGGAAACGTGGAAATATCGAACATTAAATGTAGATTCATTTAATGTAGCGCACATGTAAATCAACGTAGGTACATTTCATAAATTCCATGATCTCCGAATACCCCCGGTAACTTGATGTCGAAAGCATTATAACTCCCAGCAGTATTAGCACCAGTAAGTAGAATTACTTGCAGTTGTCTTTACGAAATCAAGGATGCTGTATGAGTTCTCAGCTTCTTCTTTAGAAGAATTTTGGCATGACTGCCAGTCTATATACCTAGGCGATTAAAAGATAGAACAATCACCTCCCCATCCAACCCCCATCAACCGTCAAAATCTCACCAGAAACATACAAGCTTGCCTTGCCCGCCAGAAACACCGTCGGCCCCTTAAAATCCTCCGCATTGCCCCATCGCCCTGCGGGGATACGCTCAAGAATCTGCCGCGCGCGTTCCGGATTCTTAATCAGCGCTTCATTCATATACGTCGCAATATACCCGGGAGCAATCGCATTCACATTGACACCTTTACCAGCCCATTCATTGGATAGTGCTTTGGTGAGCTGCGCAATCCCGCCCTTCGCGGCAGCGTAGGCCGGTACTGTGATACCGCCTTGGAAAGAGACAAGGGATGCTACGTTTATGATGCTGCCTCTGTAACCGCCGTTGGGTGATGACGAGGATTTGGTGCCCGGAAATACAGGCCGTGTGAGCATGTAGGCGCCTATGTCGCGGCAGAGAGTGAAGACGGTGGTGAGGTTGACTTGTAGGACTTCGTCCCAGTCGGTATCTGGGAATATCTCGGCTGGATGCCGTCGTTGAATGCCCGCGCAGGTTACCAGGATGGAGATGTCGTGGCCGTTTGCGAGTATGGTTTTGCTAATTCCAGACACGGCTGAGCGTGAGGATAGGTCGGTCGTGTAAATGGTTGCTTTGCGGCCAAGGGATTCAATGGTTTGTCTGGTTTGTTGGTTTTTTGTGTCTCTCTGTTATTGGTAAGTTGGGGCACACTTTTTATTTTCAAGGTCACCTAGGTATGGAGGTCAAAGTGTGGTACCTGCACGAGAACAATGTCGGCGCCTGCTTCGGCCAGAGCGATGGCCATCTGTGCGCCGATGCCGCGAGTGCCGCCTGTAACCAGCGCGGTACGGTTTTCGAGGGAGAAAAGAGATGTGACAGACATGTTTGTTTCTGTATATATGTGTAGTGAAATGACGGAATGTAAAGGATAGGATGATGGGCTCAATATAAAAGAAGCTTTACGGAGGTGTTGGAGAAGGCTCCCCACGCCAGTGACCCCCAGTCTCGCATTTCTTTCCGAAGGGCATTTATTCCTATTTATTAACTATATAACCATGTTAATTGCCTCTATCTAGGTAAGTGTCGCCGCAATGGGGAGGGAGTTGTCATATTATTAAATTAGTACTGTAGTTAGGGCATAAAATGCCTTGTCCTACAATAGGTAAGACTCCCGTCGTATTTGGGGCCGCAAACCAAATATAGTAGAAGCCAAACCCCCGCTCGCATCGTCATTTGTGATTAAGTGCTAGGCCTGTGAAGGGAGTCCAGAAAATCAGTATTTTCTGTTACTGCTGTTACATCTTTTAGGAAAGACAAATTTTTACTAAGTATATGGTGCCTCGGGACATATGTTTGCATACACCATAGCCCTTTTCTATCACCGGTCCACTACAAACCCAGCCCCTACATCTTCGCAATATATATTTTATCGCCGTCTCTCAAATTCAGACGCGTCTGTCTCGACAATCGGCCCAGTGTACTCCTTCCGTGCATGGAAGATGTAATAGACGATCGATAACAGTAAAGTAGCCCCGATGATGAGGACGTTGTAGTTCATGTTTTTTGCTGTGACGGGGTAATAGGAGGGCCAGAAGGACCAGAAGAGAGCGACAATCAAGTAAATAACTGAGAATGAGTTGATCAAAATACCCAGAATGCCGGGGATGCGCCAGGGACCCCAGACTAGTCGCCTCCCGATATTGTTGACCGGCTCGTATGGCGAGTCATCAAGGCCAGGCACGGCGATGGCCCCTGTCACTCGTCTGTACAAGAGGAGACCGCTCGCCATGAGATAAGAGGAATAGTAGCCTGATGTGACGAGGGCGACGATGTCGTTGAAAGCAGTGCTGCTGCCAATGTTGATCAGGGAGAGGAGGGCAGACACGATGACAGTGAACAAGATACAGCGAACAGGTAGGGAGGTTCGAGAGTCAAGCTAAGAGTCATTCAGCATACCAGTTGCCTCATTTTACTATGTCATTATGTTTGGTTAAAATACCTTGAGGAAGAAACTCCAGCCGGGAATGGCTTTGTCACGAGCAAAAGCCCACCACATACGCGAGGCCGCCGCCATATCAGCGATGTTACCAAAGGTCTGCATTACAGCAACGACGGCGCCCATGGCCACTGCACCACCCAGAGACCCAATTCCAGTTTGCAAGATATATAGAAAGGGATAGCCAGCCTCCCCCGCCTCGCTGTTGAGGGTATCATCAATATTGGTTGTGGCATAGAGTGCAGCGATCAAGATACCGAAGCCAAGGGCCCCGTTAATGCCCATGCTGGCCATGATGGACCGTGGCACAACAACTGCAGCGTTCTTGATCTCTTCGGACATGTGAATGGCACCGTCAACACCGGTGAACAAGAAGATGGACATTAGCAGGCCGATCATGACAGAAAGTCCCTGAGTGTCCCAGCCGCCCTCATTGACGAAGTATGCCCAGACCTCACTAGAGTCTCGCTTGGAACTAAGCACGCAGAGTGGAACGAGCACTCCAAAGAAGGCTAGAATATGAATGCACAGCACCGGGCCTTCAAGGATGGGCAGCAGCCGACGGGCGATAGTGTTAATGGTGAATCCAACCAGGAGTACTGCATAGATGATCAATGTCCCCTGCCAATTGGTCGCTTCGTACGAAGGGACAGTGATTATGACCAACGTCTGAATCAATGTACCAGCAATGTAACCAGTCGAGGCGACCAGAGCTTGCCAGCCCACCGATGTCATCCACCCTGTCAGGTAGGATAGGAATCGTTGACACGAGCGGGGTGCCAGCATTGCGACCCAGAAGTATTGACCGGAGGAGATGGGGGCCCTTTATATGTTAGACACCTTGGAAGATTTTGTAGGTATCTTCATGAACTTACATGGAAGCCAGTTCACACAATGAGGCAAAAGTACACCAGGCACCAATCCAGGCAAAGAGGTACATATAAATCATACCTGCAGGGCCGCCACTATATTCAGCTAGTTAATCATTTATATGCGTATCACTAGAACTATGGGACATACTTCTCGAGGCCAATGTTGAAGACTAGAAGGACACCCTCCCAGGTGACGAGGATGGTTGTTGTGAAACCGAGAATAGCCATGAAGCCGTACGTTCGCTGGTCATCGTATAAGCAGGTATAACATAAACCTGGTACGACAAGGAATTATGGAACAAAGATACCTTCAGAACCGGCCGCTTACCCAGTCTCATGAGGTGGGCTCGGTCGCGCTCCTCGCGGTCCAGGGAGGACTTGTCATCCATCTCGCGCGCGGTCGAGACGTTTGTCTTGTACTGGAGTTCAATTGCGTCCATTGTAGAGTACAATGTGTGCAGAAAGCGAAGAAAAGAGATGCTACGTAGTTGGGGAAGCAAAAAGAAAGATTCGCGAGTCGGAGGATTGGAATCTGGCAAAAAAAAAAAAAAAAAAAAGGAAAGAAGAAAAAGAAAAGAAGAGCGTTGCAGGCCCCAAAGGTGCAGGGGATGCTGCATATATTAAGTAACCAGTCTAGTTAGGTACCAATGTCCCTCCTCCTAATCCTTAGCCTATGTAGTGCTACTGTATTTTTCATACACGAGGTAACCGAGCGGAGAAATGCTATATTCCTGGGGCACATAGAGTATAGCAAGTATTAGCAACCCATAGTAGAAGACTGTACGGAGTATATCTCTCGACTCGCTCTTATGCTTTCGTTCTTGTACCTTCATCTCTGACTTTGCCTTTGTCCTCATATGTATTTCATTGTTCCCCTATTGTTGAGGCATGATGACCACCCCCGGCGTTCAGATCACCGCGACAAATAAGTCTCCTCTAATCCTCATCGTGACATGGTTAATGCTCGTCCTCGCGGCGTTTGCCTACATAGTGCGCTCCATTGTCAAGATATCGCGCCAGGCCATGCGCTTTGGATTAGATGACTACCTCCTCACCGGGGCACTGGTTTTTTGCGCCGCACAATCACTGGCTACTATCCTCCGTGCGGCAGACGGGTTTGGAAAGCATTTCAATACTCTGTCGACAAATAAAATAAACGACATCATGAAAGCCGGCATGGCGGCGAATCTCCTCTACGTTGTCTCTCTGGCTCTATCGAAACTGTCCCTGCTCATGCTTCTAGCCAAATTATCTCCGAATAAACGACACAAACAAGTGATGCATGGTATCAGTCTCTTCGTCACTGGTTTTACGTTCGTTTCCGTCTTCGTGGTCTCCTTTTCCTGCTCGGTGCCGAAAACATGGGACTACGCTTTTGGCAGGTGTATTAATAGAGTAAGGATCCGAAAAGAATAGCAAACCACAAAGGCCTTCATTCATACAATTGAATTCATGCTAACATTGTTATACAACAGTCTGTTTGGTGGATCGTCTTTGATTTGTACAACATCATCACAGAGGTCGCGTTGATCTTGATACCAGTCTACATAATCCGCCTGGTGCAGTGGCCGATCTCGCGCAAGGTGGTGGTTTCCACTCCTTTCGTCTTACGGATATGGTGAGTAGTATAACACAAATAAATGCTGTGCAGTCTTAGATGCATTTCTGTGATACAGTCCACGCTGATCCATGTACGGTACGGTAGTACAATTGTAGCTTGCATTGCTGATATGGTTCTTTGGCACAACGTATCGACCGCCACAGACCCTTACTTCGCCGAATGGACTGTTTCCGTGACCACACAGATTATCCAGTGCACCTGCTTGGTGTGTACGTGTGTCCTGTATTTGCGAAATTTCCTCTCGAGCATTGAAACCGGATTCGGGCTGGATGGGAATTTGTCGGTGTCAATCCCGCTCAAATCACGCACTAAAGCCAGAGATAATCTTTCGTCGGAGAGGCTTACTGACTCTGCAGGTATGCCGGGACAGATTCAGGTTACGACGAGGTATGAGGTGCATACAGTGGTGGCCTATGGGACGGATTTAAGGGGGGAAGAGTGATTTAGGCCTATGTAATCTGTTAGTTCCGTTTTTAAGATAGTTTTGAATTACTATTAATGTCTGTATGGCAGTGTATGCAGTGCGCCTGGGCACTTGTCGCTATGTCTACGTATCCGAGCTGCATTAATTAAGTCATATGTATAGTACTCTGTATTATTATCTTTCTTAGTGCGAACGAAGCTAATGAGCATACATACATATGTATTGACGCCGACGGGAACTTTGGAAGCATTTCCGGGCAAGGAAGATGTTGCGGGCTCGTACAAGAGGCCACCTTTAGACTAGAAAATGGAACTGACAACAAGCCTATGGGTTGTTTCTTTTTTTACTAAGGAGGATACTTGCAAGGTAAAGATATCCTCCTTGGGCAACACGACGCCAATCCTAATTTGGCAACTGGGCAAAGGTTTGCTACACCCGTGATTTGTCATTTGAGGCACTCCCATGCCACACCCCATTTCATTTATCAACATGAGATGATTGGAGCGTTCAGCTTGTATGCAAATCAGACCCTGGTCCCAAGTCTCGACCGTCCCCAATTTCTTTGTAACATAACGGTGCAAGTGGAGCTGGCGCAACATAAGTGGAATTAATTGATGCTTGACTTACGCCGATGGCAAAGCTTAGCACCAGGGATATTAACTAACTAGTACTACTAGCATGGGCATACGTACTGCCATACAGGGTATACGTATGCTGTAAGGATTCGTTGCATCATTAGCGCCAAAAATACGCAGTTGTCACCGGTCGGTGTAGCATCTGCAGATCCTTTCGCATGGTATGAGTGGTACTTGCCCAACGCATCCATCTTCTGACACGCCGATCTCACTCATTTCCTTGATGAAACTGCTAACCCTTGATTTAGTCCATAATCGTAGGCCCAAAAAAATAAAGGAAGAGAAACAAAAGCATGTCGAGAATGTACTCGCTTTTGCCCTCGTCGCTTATTCTAGTAGAGCCGTGGTCCTGGCCATGGCCATGGCTTTATGCATTGTCACTATCATTTCCGATCGTTGCAGGATTTTTTCTACTTTCACATCTTCGCAACTCGTCTATTCCCGGGCTCTTCTCTATTCCCAACGTACTTCCGATTGTTGGCCATTTGTATCTTCTAGGTGACGACCACGCAAGCGTTTGCGAGCGGCTTTGGAGGAAGTACAACAAGTCCGTCTTTCAGATCCGCCTGGGAAACACAACGGCCGTGGTGGTCAACTCTTTCGATGATGCTCGTCGAATGCTTGTCTCGCATCAATCTGCGCTCATCGACCGGCCGACGCTATATACCTTTCATGGCGTGATCTCATCAACGCAGGGATTCACCATCGGGTCGAGCCCATGGGATACCTCGACCCGGAACCGGCGTCAAGCGGCCGGTAAGGTTCTCTCGAGACCGGCGATCCGCTCATATTTTGATATGTTCGACCTGGAAACATATGATTTGATCTCCGACATATATACCGATGGAAAAGGGAACAGAGAGCTCGATATTCGGCCGTATATCCAACGGCTAGCACTGAATACCACGCTGACTCTCTGCTATGGCATTCGCATGCGAGGGGTCTATGATGACCTACTCCGCGAAATCCTAGAAGTCGGCTCCGCGATTTCCCTACTTCGGTCGGCCTCGGAGAATTACCAGGACTACGTCCCAATCCTGCGGTATCTGCCGGGAAACAAGAAAACGGAGCGCGCGAAGGCACTTCGAGCGCGACGTGATAAATATTTGTCTTTTCTGCTTGATACTGTCCGAGATAGAATAAAAAACGGTACAGATAAACCATGCGTATCAGCTGCTATACTCAAGGGAGAGGAAACCCGCCTAACCGACGTGGAAGTCTCGTCAATCTGCCTGTCGCTCGTGTCTGGTGGGTTTGAAACCATTCCTGCGACCCTGACGAGCTGCATCGGTAGTTTGGCTACAAAATCAGGACAGGTCTTCCAGGAGCGGGCCTACGAGGACATCCAGCGGCACTACTACTCGAAGAGTTTAGACGACATCTTTCTAGCATCATTCACAGAGGAAAAAGTCCCTTACGTGAACGCTCTAGTCAAAGAGGCAGAAAGATATTATACCGCCTCAGCAATGAACCTGCCCCGAAAGACCACCGTTGATGTCACCTGGGATGATGGCGTGGTCATCCCAGCCAAGACGATGGTGCTGGTCAATCTCCAAGCGGCAAATCACGACGTAGACCATTTTGGGAACGACGCCGATACTTTCAACCCGGAGCGATGGCTGGAGTATCCAGATAAGAACAATATACCCGTCGAAAGAAGAGATATTCAAGGGTTGCCCCATATGTCCTTTGGCGCTGGGGCTAGGGCTTGTTCAGGACAACTTGTCGCCAACCGCATCATCTATACGGCATTGGTGCGATTGATAAGCAGCTATCGCATTGTAGCGAGCGAGGAATTCCCGCCGAATACTCATTATGCGGATTACAATTCTATCAAGAGCGCACTTGTGGCCATTCCGAGACACTTCAAGACCAAGCTCATTCCCAGGGATGAGCCGGAGTTACTTGATTGTTTGGAGCGGGCGGCCCAGAGGACAGAGAAGCATTATGTTATCTAACTTCTTATGTCAGCTAGACGTTAATGATGTATATGAAGTAAATGACTGAAGGAGTCATCTCAGTTGAAAGAAGATATCTGCACAAGTCCTTCTTTGACGGTGGCATGAGGATGTGAATGAAATTATTAGGGTTATGACGAAATTGTTGCCCTTCGGCAGTATGAATGTCGTGGTTAGACAGAGTATCGACTCAGGAACCTGGCTTTATTCTTGCCATTGTATATGCTTTGCCCTCCTTTCCAAGTCAAGGAGTCGTAAATCTTTAATATATGATAGAAAGACAAGTGGAAGCCCGTGGCCGCAAAATGAAAATGAGTTAATGAGCTTCTGGGTCCCTCCTGATAGTAACAGAACATTTTGAAAAAGGTACGGAGTACGAGCCATAATATATGCCTGTACTTTGTGAATAAACCAGGTACTCAGATACTACTCCTGTGTGAAATCTTGATGCAGGGATCTCACTTACATATATCGTTGTATGAGGGTTCCATGTACTATGGTTGACCCCGGTGGTTTTGTTAGTACGGTGGGCCTTACAGGGGTCAGCAACCAATCGAATTTGTTACATTCTGCCAATACTAAAGTAGGCCTTACAGGGTCAATAGCCAATCAAATTTGCTACATTCTGCTAATACTACTCAGTACGTACACTAATATTTTGTATGGCCACCCCCAGCAGCGATTACAGCCTCACACCTAGCCTGCATGGACTGGATCAAATCCTTCAAAAATTGCTCTGGTAAAGCATCCCAAGAAGCGCGTACAACCTCACGTAATCGATCGTAAGAAAGCTGCTCATCATTTGGATATTGCTCCTGTATCCAATCCTTCATCCAATTCCATATAGCTTCAATTGGATTCAAATCTGGGGAAAATGCTGGCCAGTAAATGGGATAGATTTCTCGAGAATGAAGCTCTGTACGAGTCCCATTACTGGCATGCCCCGGTGCGCCATCCTGCATCAATTGAAGATATACAGAATGTTGTTGATTTAAGCGAATATATCCATCAATAATTGGCACTATTTTCTCACAATAGCTCTCGGAGCCAATCGTACCCCATTCCTTCTCCCAGAATAGGCAGGGGCCTTTAATATTGGCATGGAATGAAGCCCAAAACATCCATCCACGTTTACGAGCTGGAGATGTACGTACACACGTATCATCTAGCTCTTCACCAGCTTTTCTAGTTACCCATATCCTCGTATGATAGCCTGATGCAACCCATGTTTCATCAGTCCAAAGGATTTGATTCCATTGCTCAATTGACCAATTAACGTGCTCAAGAGCCCATGCTAGACGTACACGTTTATGCTCATCCGATAATGGAGGCTTCCGGAGGGCTTTACAACGCGTATATCCTCGTTTTTTGAGCGCTCGGCCAAGTGCTGTAGGTCCAACAGGAAGCTCAAGCTCACGTACAACCTTATGAAAAGGCATACGACGCGTACGCTTTGAAGAGCTTATCCACTCAATAATCCGGTCAACATCTTCTTCGGAGAGCTTTGGAGCTTGGCCACGGGCTTTTTTTGGCGTTGCTTGCTGATTTTGACACGTATATTGAACTTGGCGATGAGTAATTTGAAGCTGTGAGGCTATTTGTAGATACGTAAATCCAGCATCTCGTAAGGTTAAAATTCGTATACGGTCATCCCTTGTAAGGCGCGCTGAATATTGGGCTTCGTAAGGCTCTGGCGTATCAGCCATATCGGTTGATTTTTGTGAGGATGGCAACGCGTACAGTACGTTGTTGATTTTTATGAGGATAGCGCGCGTATGGTGGAGATACTAGAGCTTTTCCGTATCCTGTACCGTCCTTCACCGCCTGGTGCACCAAACCACCTGATGCACCATTTTCGGTCGTCTACAAATAATATATTTTGAAGNTATCCTGTATTGGGCAGGCGGTCAGAACCCCTGTAAGGCCCACCGTACTAACAAAACCACCGGGGTCAACCGTAGTAGATTAGGGCTAGGGTTAGGGCTATTGTTCTCGGGATATTCCGAGTAACTGACCATCTTATCTCATAAACAGAGCTGGCATGGTCGCATCACATACATATTTTAGTCATTCGATTGCAGGTATAAGTTACCTGCATTACCTAGGTATAGTTGTAATTTCCAAGCGTTTATATATTTGTTTGCCCAGTCAAATTCCAAGGTTATGTGCATGGTATCATGGCAGACGGTTTGAAATATGGGAGATGGTCAGCCAGGAAACAAATGTTGAACTTGCGCTCACTGGATATAATAAGCCTGGAAACAGAACACAGCCCATTTCTTATTTTGCTCTTCAAGCAAAACAAAGGGGGGGTTGTAAAGATGAAGTCGGAGTAAACGAAGTTGAAGTCAAAAAAGTACAACGGGGTCACGTGGCACGCTTACGTAATGTCTTGCTCATCCTCGACAATCGTCGATTCTTGCCATCTCGTTTGCAACATCAGTCATTCCCTTAGAGAACCAATTTCGCTTTCTTGTCTCTTTCTCTGTTCATTCCTTTAACCCTGGTCTTGCAGCTTTGTCTGCGTACCAAAAGTCTCCTTTAACGACCAGCCCTTGGCGCTTTTCTTTTTTGTTTTCGTGTCACACGCGACTCGGTTTGCATTTGTGCACCTGAATCTCTCCTAACATTTCGAGGAATCGAGCTCGGCATATTACCTTTAAGTAACGCCTGGCGGTTAAAACCAATTTGCAATTTCGCTGCCGGAATTCTTACGGTCAACCACCTCCGCCCGTCAGATGCGCTCCCCTTATCCCTGAAAGCGCGGCTGTCATATTACCAAACAACATGGCAGTCGGGGCCTCGAGGAATATTACTGGACACCATAGGCGTCGCAGTTCCGTGTTGACCGCTCCAGGTTCATCACAGCTTCATCCCGTGCTCAGCGACAGTTATGTAGATAGGGAAGGCCGACTAAGTCCTAAAGAAGACGGAGCCAAGAGCGAGGTGCAACAGCCTCTTGCCAGCAAAGACCCTGACTCTTCAGATCTCTCATCTATTGCAGAATCGGACGAGGATATATCTGATGATGGTATTAATGACGACGAGGAAACTGGTTTAACGGTAAAACAGCGAACCGAACGGCGGCGGCGGAGGAAGAAGCAACGTCGACGACTAGATGCAAGAATTGCTGGAGTTAAGGGCAAGAACAGCAATTTAACTGCGGACAAGAACGTTCTTATGGCGCTCATGATTAATGCATCTCTGATAGGCTTGTGGTATTTCTTTTCATTGTCGATCTCTATAGTAAGTCCATCCGTTGAGCAAGTCGTCCATCTCCGTGCTGACTCAATGCATCACAGTATAATAAGTGGATGTTCTCGGAAGATGAAGTCGTTTTTCCCTTTCCACTGTTCACCACTAGTTTACATATGCTTGTCCAGCTCACCCTCGCCGCTCTCATCCTTTACTTTATACCTTCTCTCCGTCCGACACATCGACCGACCTCCTCTCCAACTCCCGAACCAATCATGACAAAAGCATTTTACCTGACTCGCCTGGTCCCGTGTGGCATCGCAACTACTTTGGATATTGGTCTAGGCAATATGTCCTTAAAATATATTTCTCTTACATTTCTGACGATGTGCAAGTCGTCGGCGCTTGCTTTCGTCCTTATTTTTGCATTTGTTTTTCGCTTAGAATCACCCTCGGTGAAACTTATATTGGTGATTGCTGCCATGACCATCGGAGTCATCATGATGGTCGCTGGAGAAACCGCTTTTGATGCTCGCGGCTTTGCGTTAGTCATCGCTTCTGCCTTCTTCTCAGGCTTCAGATGGGGTTTGACACAGATACTTCTACTTCGGCACCCTGCAACATCCAATCCGTTCTCTACCATGCTCTTTCTCACTCCAGTCATGTTTATCGCTCTGATTGCCATCGCACTTGGTATTGAGGGACCAAAAGAGATTGCGGACGGCCTCAATACATTAGCTTCCAATCGTGGAGCTTTTAACGGAATCTTACTTTTAGTATTTCCGGGAGTCCTCGCATTTTGCATGATTGCCTCCGAATTTGCACTGCTGAAACGCTCCTCTGTTGTCACCCTGAGTATCTGCGGAATATTCAAGGAGGTTGTTACTATCAGTGCAGCGGGTGTCGTCTTCCATGATCAGTTAACACCTGTTAATGTGTCTGGTCTTTTTGTGACTATCGCAAGCATAGCAGCGTACAACTACATGAAGATAAGCAAAATGAGGAGAGATGCTCACAAGGAGATGATAGAGCAACAAACCGATGACGAAGAATACGATATTTCACCCCCTCCTGGGCACTTGCACGACGAGCATATTGCATTGAACGATGAACCTGATCATGACTATAATGGTCGCACTAGCAGTACCTGGGATACTTACCAGCCCGACCTTGATGACACGCTTGATGCAACCCATGAGAGGGCGCTAAGAACTTGAAAATTCCACTTCGAGACAAAGTCTACATTGGTTCTTATACCTATGCTGTTCGCGTCAGCGGTACAAAACAAAATATTGCCTCCCTCTCTCACCAATGAACATATTCTGCCTGCGCAGTCAATGCTTGGAGTGACATAGACCACGTTTCGCGCTAGCAAATTTTGATATATTTCATTCGCTTATACCCGTGTTAACTTACAATTCTATACCCGATGTATGTATTTTTCTTCTTTCTTCACGTTTCTGATTTGTTTTTTTCTTTTGTGTGTGGCATGCATGCCACGATTGTCTTATTCCACTGGTTTCTTTCGTTTCATCTCAATGTATTTCTGGTATATATAGTTGTGTACGCTTGAAAGGGGGTTCTTTTGACGGGTTACAACATTATCAAGGTCCCATATAGGCGCTGTCATACAGATTGTCTAGATTTGGCGTGAGGTTCGCTCACGGATTATATGCGGGTTAGAGTAGAATTGGATGATACTTGGGTGTTCTATCATAGGGGATACATTTTTGTTCCTTGCCGAAACAATGTGTAAGATACAATGAAAGTGGTCCAGAGCAGATCGTTGACGTAGATATCTCTATTTTTCCACAGGACTGGATTCTGGAGTATCCAAGTCCTTCGCCGCAGGCTTCTTAGGGCGGCCCTTGCTTCCTTTGAACATATCATCCAAGCTTTTCTGTCCCTTGGCAAGTTCTTTTTGCTTCTTTTTGGCCTCTGTCTCTAGTTTCCGATCGTATTGTTCCTGATGTTTTTGCCTCTCTTCGCGTCCATCATCGGACAGCTGGGCTTCTAAGGAACGGAATTCGGCGCTTTCTGGATCCATACCAATCAAAGACTCGAGCAGCTTGATCTCGCGAGCCCATATAGATTTGTCCTCAATAAGCTTGCCTTTGTTCGAGCCCCCAGAAGCTGGATCGGGGCGATCAATGGGCGTTTCAAGGATCATGGGTAAACCCTGAAAGCGCTCTTCGTTCATTACATTGTGGAAAGCACGAAGGCCCAAGAAGCCGGTTCCTATGTTTGCGTGGAGATCTCGCTTGCTGCCTTGTGGAGCCTTTGAATCATTTAGATGGAGCGCTCTGAGGAATTTTAGTCCGATCTTGTCGTCGAATTCTTGCATGAATGATTTAAACCCTTTTGGGGATACCAAATCATAACCATAGGCGAAGCTGTGACAAGTATCAATGCACACTCCAATGCGTCCGTGGAATTTCTCCGGAATTTGGGAGATGACAGCACCCAATTCAGAAAGAGGTCCACCTATGGTTGTTCCATGACCACACATAGTTTCTAGTACGGGAGTTACTGTCTCGGTCTTGGACAGTGCTTTTGTCAAAGCATTCGCAAGCCGTGAGATAGCCGATTCCAGTGTGCTCTGACCCACCGCTCCTGGACTTCAAAGATATTAGTTTTGTCAAGCCTAGTTTTTAGTTTGCATTCAGACCTACTGAAAATTATACAGTCTGATACCGAGCTGTTCGCATCTCTGCAGGTCATCCAGGAATGAGTCGAAGGCCTGTTTCGCCTTGGCTTCATCTTCCTGGGCCAGGTTGACCAAATATGACCCATGTGGTAAGATATATCTATTTACATGATCAGTCAATTTCAAGTCTAAAGATATAGAAATATTGGCAAACAAACTTCGATGCGTCATATTGGTGGTCAATACAGAATTTCAGGAATTGATCTTTGTGTTCATCCTGTAACGGTGGATTATCCCATTTTCTCTGTGATTTCAAGAATAAAGCAAACGCATTTCCTCTAAATCATTCATTGCATTAGACATCAAGGTTTCCGTATGATGCGGGAAGATGGACATGACATACCCTATGTGCACACTGTTGACAATCGAGTTTTGTACCCCTGCAGCAAGTATTTCAGTATAATTACAAAACTCAAAATTGATGCAGTACTAAGCGAACCTTTAGCAGCACTAACATGAGCTCCAACAAACATTTGTAGGCCTTTGGCTCTTGCGGCTAGAGGCAGCATTTCTGCTTCTTTTTCTTGCTTTGTCTTTCGATTCCTGGTAGACTTCGTGGCGATTATTTCCTCTTCTTCCTTGACTTCCACTTTGATTTCATATGACGCGGTCTTAGATTCCGGGTCTGCGTACGGTTCCTCCGTTTTGACCTCTTTAGCTGTTCTCCTGGTTTTGATCTTTGCGCTGACCTGCTTGGATGACTTTCTAGGCGTGTTGGCCTCAACTGGCGAGGGAGACTTCGATATTCGGTATTGAACACTGGATCTCACGCGTTTTGTCCTCCTCGGGGATGCTATATCATCCTCCTCGTCGTGGAACGATCTTTTTTTATTTTCTGTCGAGACAGCGGGAGTAGAGCTTAGGCGCGAACGTCGCGCAGGCATTGCTGCAGCCGTTGAAAATCAGGCGGCTCCAGAAAAGAATAGAACGTGATGGCATCAAGGTAGACGGTTGTCTGATTAGAAGTTCCAGATTCATTCAGCAATCTGCAAATGGAGTGGGACTATAGCGAATTGCTAATTGGCTAATACCGCCCGTCTTCGATTGGCAGTGAGTAGATGAATCGGAGCGTAAGTTTTAACCCATGCTGGGTTTAATTGACTAATATACAAGCATCGCCGAGGACTTGAAAGGCACTTTACATGTAAGTTAACTCCGTCCGGCGTCCAGACGTTGGAAGATTCAGATAACACGTGATCTGTTACCGCGGCAACACTAGCGCGGTTGTTTGTGGACGATAAAGGCAATCGCACCTTCCCCTTTTAAAGTTTATGCTCCTGCTCGGAAAGTTGAAATTCGCGATTCTCAACTTCAACTTCAACTTTAACGACGACCACGACCACGACGCTCCTTCGGTGCTGACAGATCTCAGCGGCCAGTGGCAGAAAAGACGACAAGCAAAAGGAGTCTACTTTGTGCAATCGCATTGAGCTAGGACAGCCGCTCCAACGACCGTCAATATGGCGGCCTCAGATGAGCTGATTAACTTCGACGTGATTGAGACGCAAAAAGAAAACATCCAGTCTTTGCCTGGTGGAAGGTCTGCGAAGGCCTTGGCTCAGATATTTTCCGCCGGAAAGAGCAGCGATAAATATAATTCACCGTCACCCAACGAAACTAGAACCTTAAACGACGCCATTCGACAAGAATATGAGGCCGAATTGGAAGCCAGCGCCGACTCAGACGATCCGCTCGATGTATACGACCGATATGTCAAATGGACTGTAAACGCATACCCGTCATCCCAGGCCACGGCGGAATCTGGGCTTCTCCCTTTACTAGAGCGAGCAACTAAGGCTTTCCTCAACTCCGCAGATTACAGAAACGACCCTCGATACCTGCGATTGTGGCTGCAATATATAAGACTCTTCTCAGATGCTCCACGTGAGACATTTTCATTTCTAGCACGCCATCACGTCGGAGAAGGTCTAGCGCTATTCTACGAAGAATTCGCCAGTTGGCTTGAGGGTGCCGGACGATGGACCCAGGCGGAGGAAGTATATAGGCTTGGTATAGAGCGCAATGCGCGACCTCAAGAGCGTCTACTGCGAAGGTTCGACGAATTCCAGGCACGATTCGAACAACGGCCCCAGGGTACAGACGGTCCATCTTCTCCGGCTCTTCCAACTGTACGGCCCGCCCTGGCTGCCAAAGTTGATCCATTCGCTACTGCACGAGCGGACCCTCAAGCTCCGCAAACTAGAGGTGTGGGAGGTCGAACAACAACTAAGTCAGGAAAACAAAAACTCGCCATATTCTCCGACTCCGACAACCCGGATTCGACTCAGCCGCCAACCAGTAGCTTATCGAAAGGATGGGATAACATTGGATCGTTACGAGACAGGCGCAAGGAGAACGAATTAGAGGCAAAGCCTTGGGCGGGTGAGATATTGAAGTCGGAAAAGAAGCATGTTCCCGTCCAGAAAATGCCTGTATTCAGGGATGAGGTGAGTGACACATAAAACCAATTCCTTTCTGGTCTCCACATATTTACGATCATAGGACTAATTACTGGTATGGCTTTGGCTCTTTTGTTGCTTTTTGTATCCAGTCGAATTCAAATGCACAAATTCAATCAAATGTCCAACACGTACGATCTGAGACCCCCGAACATCACGTAAGAGAGGCCATAAACCCTCGTACTGGTAGGAAAGAACGTGTTTTTGTGAACTTACAAGCCGTGTATCCGGACTATAAGAACCCAAATTTTGAGATTTGTTTTGAGGAGCTTCGCGCTGCCAGTCGTGGGTGGTTGGACAAAGACTGGGCGAACGCTAAGAAGCCCCTTAAAGAAATCCCAACTAACTCTGCTGGACGGTTTTCTTCATTGGATGGAAATGAGACCATGGACCGCTCGCTCGCTCAAGATGTAAAGCAAAAGCTCTCTATAGAGGATGGATCACCACTTGACGAGCGTCGTGAAAGGAGACTGTCGAAAGTCAAGAAGATCAAAGTTCGAGAGATTGGCGAAACGCAAACTAGTAAGTACTGACCAGGAACAGAAGTTCAAAGTATTATTGAGTGCTAATCGTATATAGTAAAAACAAATTTGGACTCTCCCACTGGACCGAGGATAAAGCGAAGGAATACTTCTGAGCCAACGATGACATTCCATACGCGAGCTGCTACAGATGAAATCTATAGTATCTTTAACCAGCCTCTGAAGACTGAAGCTGAAAATGCAGAACACGGCGATAGCTTCTTGGACAGTGAATATGAAGACGATGATTATACAAGCGGCGGAGAAAGTACCGGTACTGGGAGGATATCGGCAGGACAAAGTGAATTCGACGATGATGAGACTAGAGGAGTCCATGACGACGAACAAATTAACGAAGATACTGAACACGATGGCGAATGGACAGAATTCACTGCTAGCAAGCATATTCCGAATGTCTCTGCTGCAGCATACGACCGAGATGAAAATAATTTGGACTCTAACCCCAGAACACGCGATCTCACGAATACTAAGTATATCCTAGAAGAACCTGACGACTATAATCCTCCGATTGGACCTTACCGTGATGCTGCAATCACGGCACAGAATCGACTCCCTTTCATGACACCTATTATTGAGAAAACCGAGTCTTCGTTGCCTTCTTTTACTGCCGGAAGAAACCGTCACTATGACACCAAAACTCCCTGCAAGACTGTTCCTGAAGTTGAGTTTACACCCTCCGGCATGCCGGTGGGAGATCTGTTGCTTGATAGTCCAGACGCAGACGCAGTGACCGTCAATGTGGAAGACGCGCAATCTCCTAGTCTGGGCGTGAAGACGCTACGACGAACCCCTGTCAAGCATGTGCCGCCATTTTCAATTACTGAGACCAATTGTATTATCAAAGATTCTCAGTGCGATCCGAGTGACAAGGGGATTCGCAATAAGATCCTCAAAATGATTGAACCGCCGCTTGCATCCTTTAGTGGATACCATGACCATTCGTCTATCTTCGGAGCACATGCCGGAGATATTCTTAAATACGCAAAGTCGATGAAAAAGCCGTCAAAAGGCGGCGAGAGACTATCGTCCACTCCTCCAGTGCTCAGTTTCCGAGGCAGTACGAGGACTTACGCCATAAAACGTGAGCTAGGGGCCGGAGCTTATGCTCCAGTCTATCTGGCCGAGAGCGTGGAAGAAATCGATTCCTATCTTTCTGACAACGAGGCGGAAGCTAATACATCTCCAGCCCTGTTGAGCAAGCGAAAGCAGAAATTCCCGCGACATAACCTTGAAGCCATCAAACTAGAAACAGACCCTCCGAGTGCATGGGAGTTTTACATGATAAACATTGCACATGATCGCCTTCGCACTTCGGCCTCTCATTCCCGCGTATCTGAAAGTATCGTGAAAGCCCACGAAATTCATCTTTTCAAGGATGAATCATTCCTGATAGAAGACTATCAGGGACAAGGCACACTGCTGGATCTAGTAAACATCATAAGAACCGAAGCCATCACGAACACTGGAAATTCAGAGGCCGGGATGGACGAAGCACTTGCGATGTTCTTCTCCGTTGAACTGCTTCGAACGGTGGAAGGACTTCATGCTTGCGGGATACTGCATGGAGATATCAAGCCAGACAACTGCCTAGTGCGGTTCGAAGACAAGAAGAACAGATCATCGCTCCCTTCACCTCCCCCCGGAGAATCTCTCATTGATCTAGCCGATGAAGATGCCATGGCTGATCCTAGTGAAGTTCACTACTCAGCTCGTGGACTACGCGGTTGGCGAGAACGGGGTCTCACCCTCATTGATTTCGGCCGGGGTGTTGACATGAAGGCCTTCAAGCCCGATGTCCAGTTCATAGCGGAATGGGAAATGAGCCAACACGAGTGCAACGAAGTACGCGAGATGCGACCCTGGACATATCAAATTGATCTGTACGGAGTGGCCGTGACGATCCACGCAATGCTATTCGGTAAATACCTTGAATCTGTCCCCGTCGCGACCAACACGCGTAACTCAGGCGGTGCAATTCGTGAATCCCTGACTGGTGCTAACGCTACTACTAAACGCTATCGTATTCGCGAATCATTCAAGCGGTATTGGGACCGCGAGCTTTGGACAGACGTTTTCGACCTTCTACTCAACCCTTGCACTGAGCGATGGACACAGATAGAACGAGAGGGCGCTTCTGATGCTGCTGCTCCATCACTGCCCGTCTGCCGATCCCTGAAACACATGCGCGAAAGAATGGAAGCCTGGCTAGCCATCAACGCGGAGAAGAAAAACCTCTCTCTACAAATCCACAGACTAGAAGCATACCTATCGCGAAGGAAGGAGAGATTGGAGAAGGAACGGTAAACATGTCCCTTCTCGTTGCCTCCCAACTTTTGTCTCAGTTTCTTTTGTTTTTTTCCACACAATACCACTCGCACTCACGGCGTACATCATGTATACATGTATACATACAAGCATTTCCCCTTATTTATGTATCTATTTTATCTTGACTTGCATCATCTCGATATTACCCGCCACGCCTTCGTACATATTACCAATATACCAATATACCCCTGCATGTTATCTCTTCTCAAATCTCTCCTTCCACGGTTTTCGTAGCTCATGTCATTTTTAATTTTTGTATTTAAGCGAGCTGGCTCAGAAATGGGATTGTTTCTACAGTTCTAAATATTTTTGGATGTCTTTTTTAGTTTCTACGCTAGCATTAATGGAATCGAGATCGCTTGCTAGTATTTCAAATCGCGAACGATAGAATGAATATTGGTTACCTATTCAACTCTATCGGGAAAAGTGATAAGTAATCTTTCTAAAATGAGAGAAGAAAAAGAACAATCAAAACACAATAACTTTGGGGGAAAAAAGACATCGGTTTATTTCATCTATTATTATCAGATGCGTTGTCTGTCATGTCATTCATTCATGTCAAAAAATAGGCGCCCTTCAAACTTTTGTTCCTTTTGGGGTTCGTTTCATCATCAATTCATGTCAAGGAGAAGGAAGGAGGGGAAAGAAATGATCGCCGCGACGCAAAGACTGGATACACCTGGTGAGTTTAACATGTGATTGGCAAAAGGGAGTGGGGACGTAAACAAAAAAAAAAGAAATATGACAAGTCAATGAACATAAAAGGAAATGTTTAAAGATAGTGGGTTGTCAATATGACAAATATGGGTTGTAGTTGTATTGTCGAAATCTCCATTAGCATGGCCATTAGGGTCCAAAAACCGAATGTTCGCCGAAGGAAATATTGTCGAAATGGTTGAATGGGAGAAGAAAAAGAAAAATATTCGAAATGAATGTCTTGGGGTGTGTGACAGTAAATGAATTGGCGACGGGCCGCATCATGTGTCTTTAACAATTGCATGAGGATCCTCTTGCCAACAATGAATTCAGTGCATGCGTCGCGATCGATCGAGCAAAGAGGGGGAAATAGCACTTAAAATCAAATAGGCAAACTGGTCATAGCTATCGTGAATATCATAAAGAGCTTCTAACAAAGATCGCCAAACGCTTGAAAGAATCGAACTCGGCCTAATAATGAAGTTCAAAGTCGTACTGTTCATCCGATTATCAAGCCAGGGCGTGAAGACTTTGACGAATCAAATATTAGGGCAAGCGTTTCGACTGTTAATCAAAAATTGCAAAAAAAATTTCTTCATGCTTCCATATGAACTCGTGTCACATGATCACGTCAGTCGTCAAAATAAGTCGTACTTCGTTCCGTTGCGTTTCCGAAGTGTTAATGCATTTAAAAAAAATTCTATACACGAAAGCGATCGATGAAACGGCTAAGCCAGCGTACAGCGATCTTGAAAGAAAACGGTCTGCATGCAAATGTGGCTGCCTCTCCGCAGTGTTACTTCATTGATGTCAGTAAGATATTTTTAGCATGGCCCAGAATAGATGTTTCCACATACCATCGAATGTTTGGTAAATGGTAAATTCAGAATTTGCCGTCGAATCCGCTCAGCATCAGAAATTCCTTCCTCGGTAGGGTCATACGGGAGTCTGGCTGAGGGAATTTGAGATTCAGCGGAGGGTGTCCCAGTTTGATGCTCGAGATGGACTTGTGATTTGATGGAGGAATTCATGAACGGATCGGACAACGATGGGGCATGTCTAGGGGATTTCGGGTGCTGAAAGCGTGTTCCTGAATCGAGTCTAAATGGAGAACCTAGACGGCGAATGGGCTCGGCGCGAGGACATAGTAGCCCCTGAGATACCTGGGGTGAGCTATCTTGGTTGCCAGGGAAGGTGAAAGGCGAAGTGGGAGAGAAGAGTTGCTCGACGCGCTCTTTAGAGCTAAATCCACCACTGGTTGTATTACCACGGTTGCGGAGTCGTACTCGGCGCTGTCCATCTTTCAATTTTCCATCGCGAGCTAGATCACGGACATTGCGCTGTATATCGGTTGAATTCGGGCTCGAGTCCAAGCGATGGTGAGCGCGGCGTTTGTGGACGTTAGAAGGCACATCCATGCGAGGAGGCGTTCTCAATCTTGAACCAGACACATGAATAGTATCTCTTCTCATTCCGCGAGCTACTGCACCGTGAGCTTCATGGCGTGATGTATCGGGCCCCCATGTGTTGTACATGAAAGGTGATCCGAGACGAGGAAATGGTTCCTGAGCCACGGAGAGATGGCCAGGAACTGGAGAAATGGTGGGAACTGCGGGGGTTGGAATGGTGGAATCTTGGTAAAGTCGCTGCTGGCTTTCAGAGTGGTGGAAGTGATCAGTTGTGATTGAGCCTTCAGTGGAAGATGGTCCCACAGCTGCAAAGTCAGTGAATGTTGCAGGCAAAGAGCTAGAAACCAGCGAGACGCCAAGATCGCGGGTCATGAAAGCAGTCGACGAATTATGATCAAATACTGGACCAGCGGGTCTCCGGGCAGGAGCGGAGAAGACGTCCAAGAATGGCGAAGGGCTGCGAGACTGCAACAGGCGTTGATAATGTGGAGCAATTGAAAGCTTGCGTCTACACAGGTACTTGAGTCGTCTTCTTGTAGCAGCTTCGGATCTTGGCCAGCGAGGTTTCGATTTCTTAGCAGTCGGCGTACTGCTGCCACTACTGTCTTCGATTGGCGCAGTGCTGTCATGTGTGCTAACTGAGACTAGGGGTATTTCATGGACCCTTTTCGATTTTAAGCGAGTCCATGTCTTCTTCGCCTCCCTGGCAACTCGATGTGACACTCCTAAAGGCGGCAGGCTTCCCGGGAGCGTTTTGAACGGGGTCATTGTGGGATCTTGAAGATACATTTGATAAGTGTTCCACAAGTGGCTATCCATATCTGCGGTCCAACGTGATGTTCTCTTTGGAATTTCTAGCGTCTGCCCACGATTTGTATGCTTGCTTGGAGGTGTCTCAAGAAAATGCTTCCTTGTGTCAGTTGGCTGAATGCTGAATGGGTCGTAAATCTCGCTCTCGGGACTTGTGCAACTCCCGCCAAGAGAGGGCTGCGTGGTGTACGTCTCTATGGATGAGACAGAGGAGTCTGATGCCCTAGAGCTCGGCCGTTCGATGGGATCGGCTTCAGCATCGTCGGCAGGCTCAGGAGTAGCGCGAGGGAAATTGAAAGGCGTGGTGCGGATCTGAGCAGGGGGCGTCTTGAATTCCATCCGCCTTGAAGCTGGCACCTGGAGAAATTCAGAAGACACGGGTTCACTGCTTGGAAACTCCGGCTCAGAAGCAGTGTCAGAATGCGGGAATTCGATAGATGGCAGAGGGATATCGGGGCGGCTGAGGTCAAAAATATTGGGCTCAGCACTCAGGGTTGAAAAGATGCTAGCATGGCTATCGAATCGTGGCCGCCTAACACGATAGCTTGAATGACGAGGAGGGGGGGGGATCTGGGGTTCGACACGAGGGTGTTCTGGAGTCCTGGGGTAGGACGATTCCAGTGAGGAGAAGGTGAAGCTCTTGGGGAGAGTTCGAGATAGCCCATGTCGCTCTTGCGCCATGGCAGCGATATAGGCACGAGCTTTGCCAATGATGACTGGGTTGTACAATCAAGATCCAATCTGTGGCAAATCCCAATACGCAGTCAAAGCAAGCCGATGAAACCTAACATGACCGTCGAGAATAGATCTGATGGTATGCAACTGAAACCCGTTTGTTGCTGTTTAACGCAGATTGCCCTGTCTTCGTCTTGGCTCTATGTTCAGCCCGTTGAACTGTGCAACTGCTGGTTACGCTTCCAATTGCCAGCTAGTCAGTCAGTCCGGGCGATGGGTATTCGCACTCTGGCCCGATGTGCAAGGAGTTTCTAAAGAGACCACAAAAGAAAAGGGAAAGGAAAAAGGAAAAAGGAAAAAGGAAGGATACTATCGCAATGAGATATGACAGTAAAGGAATAGGAGATGCCGGAATCGGTCGTTGGAGTGTTGCGTGGTGTGTCTGGTAGAAGGCTCAACCCAGCCTCCCCGGATCGCATGCGCTTATCGATTACAGTACCAAGGTTGATGATCCACGCGAACGCGATAAGTTGGTAACAAGACACGCACGCCAAAAGGACAAAGCGTCAACACACAACAAACACAAAGGAAATGAGATATGGCTGTCCGTCGTTGGGAGGGGAGGGAAGAAGGGGGGGGTGCGAGGGCAGAAGAAGCGACGTTGGGGGAGGAGAGAGGAAGAAAAGAGGAAGAGGAAGAGCGAAATGCAAATGGCTGGGGAGGGAAAGCACAGACGAAAAGGGGAAGGAAGGGCGTTGGAATTAGGCTTAGTGCAGCGCCGTCCCACTCACCGCCCGAGTCTTGAGTCTTGAGTCTTGACTTCTCGACTTCTTGATCTCTTGACCTCTTGACTCTTCGATCTTACGCCTAGTCTCTCCTACGTGGGCCAATTCAATGAACGTTAGTACGTAGTTATTGGCAGTGCAATCGTCAATGCAAGCAATTGCATCCCCTCCAGCCTGGCTGCCACGCAAGTCCAGCGCTGTCCACATTGTGGGCTCTCGAAGTGTATGTACACTTAGCACTATATACTGTATACTACAGTGTATAGTATATACTATCCGCAGTTCTCCCAGCCAAAAAACCAAGAGGGTGACGGCTGCCCACAAAAGCAGCGATGATCAGAAGCGTCTCAACCACTGAACATAGCAGGGGAAAAGGAACGAGGAAAAATGAGAGGAAAACGAGGATGCAAAGTGAAACGTACGGCGCTAGTAAGGACAGAACCGCCTGCGAGATAGATCGCCTGAGAATCCGCCGGAAACTAGCGCGAGAGCACATACCATGATACATGCATCGGGGCCAATCACGGTCAATGAGACGGGCGGTAGTGGGTATAGCTGCTGTAAAACGCAGGCGGGCGGTACCTGGTGTCTCAAGTTTCAACGGCCTTAATTGACTGTGCAAGCAGCAAGCTAGCCTCTGAACTTTGAGGTCTGAACTCTGAATACGTATGTCGGAACTGCGATGCATACTACATGCAAAACAGCGAGGCAAGGACGTCGTCTCTGCGTGTAGTTGTGCTTGCAATCTGTTCTCAGCCATGCAAACATTGCAAAGGCACTGGCAGCGTGACATAATCGAGGACCACAGCTAGCGTCACGTGTACCCGTATCAATACGGATACGTACAATAATACAAGATTGAAGATACAAACCGCGAAAGACGGCAGAATTATGTGAAAAACTTATTAACTAGGTAATATGCGCTAGCATTATGGCTGGCAATGCATTGCCATGCCCACTTCGTCCTCCGTGGCTTCCAGTCTTCCACTGATACGATATGTAGGCGTACATACTACGGTTGACCCCGGTGGTTTTGTTAGTACGGTGGGCCTTACAGGGGTCAGCAACCAATCGAATTTGCTA
>JAMAFX010000356.1:0-18616 GCA_023625875.1 Trichocomaceae sp. PYS4502 | reverse complement strand
TCTGTGGTGGTGCGCCGTTTTGGAGGTATTTTTGCGCCGCTCGGTGTCCAGCGCCGCTCGGTGTCTGATTACGTTACATAAAAGCGTGAGTCAGCATGACGAGCTAAGCTCTTTTAGGGCTAGCTAGTCTGAGAACCTGAGATAGTTAAGCGATGTTCAGTCTGGATCTAGATTATCTAATAACCCTAATCACGTGACCGCAGTCGGGCCGACTAATTTCCGTATCGATAAGCTGCAAGCTCTTTTAGTAAAATCTCATCGCGGGACAGCTAGTAACCAATACTAAAAAGAAGAGCCATTCGCCCATCAATGCACGATGGGTAAAGGCAAAAAGGTAGGATATCACTCCCACAAAAGCAATGGCAGAATGACAACGCATTCTTTCCTTCGTCTGCTTTATGACTAACCTTGTCTTAACTGGCAGCCTGCGAAGAGAAGCGGCAATCGCGAGCGTTCGGACTGGAGGGAAGTAGTAAAGGCGAATGCGAAGTTCGAATCATACTACAATGATTTCGGCATCATTCCCCAGGAGGAACAAGAAGCCTTCTGGGCTGCCTTGAAGAGGGATCTTCCCAACAGCTTCCGGTTTACTGGATCCCGCGGGTACGTCATACCCCGATCTCTCTAGACACGCTCTGTATGTGGTATTGACGATGATTTTTCATACAACAGCCATGCTATTGCGGTTAAAAAGACGCTCGTTGAACATCACATTCCCCAAATCACGTCAATTACTTACGAGGGGAACATCGTCGAGCCACCAAAGCCTGTCTCCTGGTACCCAGATCAATTGGCATGGTACATGACAACTCCGAAAAATGTTATCCGACGCTTTCCTCCGTTTTCGTCTTTCCAGAAATTTCTTGTTTCCGAGGCAGATGTGGGCAATATCACGCGCCAGGAGGTCGTGAGCATGATTCCGCCATTATTCCTCGACGTTAGGCCCGGAATGACGGTGCTTGATATGTGCGCCGCGCCCGGAAGCAAATCTACCCAGTTGATGGAAATGCTACACGCCGGAGAAGAAGACACCATCGAGAAGGCAAACTCTGAAATCCAGAAAGGCACCTATGATGCATCGAATTATCCCGAAGGATTGAGAGACGACGGTCGAACTACTGGCCTTCTGATCGCCAACGATAGCGATTACAAGCGAGCGCACATGTTAATCCATCAAATGAAGCGTTTGAACTCGCCCAACTTGATTGTTACGAACCACGATGCCACGCTTTATCCATCTATAAAACTGCCATCGCCTGCTGGAAGCGCAAAGTCTAATGTCTATCTTAAATTCGATCGCATACTGGCGGATGTTCCCTGTTCCGGCGACGGGACGACACGGAAGAACCCCGGTATTTGGCACGACTGGTCAGCTGGAAACGCATTAGGCCTACATACTATTCAGTTGCGCATCCTTTTCCGGGCTCTACAAATGCTTAAAGTGGGAGGCCGCATTGTTTACTCTACCTGTAGCATGAACCCGATTGAAAATGAAGCGGTCATTGCTGGAGCTATAGCGCGCTGCGGTGGATCAGCTCGTGTCGAACTCATAGACTGCAGCAAGGAGCTACCCGATCTGAAAAGAGTCGATGGGCTGCGCACCTGGAAGGTCTTGGATCGTGAGTCTCGCGTCTGGAACAGCTGGCAGGAAGTCGACGAACATAGACAGCGTTCTGGCATTAGTGGACTTGGTCGATTAGCGGAGAGCATGTTCCCGCCTGCGGAGGATGTACACCTCGAACGTTGCATGCGTGTTTATCCTCATTTGCAAGATACGGGTGGTTTCTTCATCACCGTTTTGGAGAAGAAAGGTGAAATCAGAGCTGTGAGAGAGGACAGTACAAAAGTGATACCGAAAGCATCCGTTGCTGCACTAGTGGAAGAGCTGGAGCAGAAAAATCGCAATGGTAATAACGACCCCATGGAGAAGATCGAGGCTCTCGACGATATAGTACCACCTAGTGAGGGGACAAATGGTAAAGATGCGACCGTCGCTCAGTCCGCCCATCAGCCTCCCTACAAAGCTACTTTGGGTGTAGCCTCGTCGCCTTCCAAGCGGCCGAGCTCCGCTCTTGAAGAACAGCTGCCGACAAAACGAACGAGACTTGACGATGGAACCGATGCTGCTATCGGCGACCGACCTGTGCATTATCCTCCTCCATCTCTTGTGGAAGGCACGGAAGATACGACTGACTACCCTAGAGTAGAAGAGCCTACACAATCTAAAACGGGTGTGCAGGCACCGATAAAAAGGAAACCCGGACAGCCAATTGAAGAACCCTTCAAGTACGTTGATGGCAAGCAAGAGGAAATTGAAAAGATTTTCCAATTTTATAATATTTCAAGTCGGTTTCCACGTGACCGGTTCATGGTGAGAAATGCTTCGGGTAGCCTGAGCAAAACAATCTACTACAGCAGTGCGCTAGTGCGGGACATATTGGTAGAAAACGAAGGGCGAGGGCTCAAATTTGTGCACGCTGGTGTGAAAATGTTTGTAAAACAGGATGCTCAACGATCCGACCAATGTGCATGGCGCATCCAGACCGATGGGCTGCAGTTGCTCGAGCGCTGGCTTGGGCCTGAGCGGACGGTGACATTGCACAAGAAAGAGACGCTACGGCGACTGCTCATCGAATTATTCCCACGACTCGACCAACATACTTACCAGCGTTTGGGCGAAGTGGGAGAACAAGCAAAGGATATGGAGCTTGGATGTTGTATATTGAGAATTGAACCAAGCGAAGCCGAGGAAGGAATTCCGTAAGTATTGAGATGCTATTTAGAAGGGGATACTCAAGTTATAAAATCCAGCTAACATAGGCTACAGAGAACGCATGGTGCTCCCTCTTTGGCGATCGATGTACTCTCTCAACCTTATGCTTTCCAAGGAAGATAGGCGTGCACTCCTTCTCCGACTTTTCAATGATGACACACCTGTCGGACATCCTCCATCCAGGAAAGTGGAAGCAAAAGACGAGAGTGACGCCACGCCCGCAGTACGTGAGGAAGACGAAACAGTTCCGAAATCTGATCTCGGGCCTAGTGTAGTGGAGCCCGAAATTGCCCATGCGGAGATCGTCAAAGACATTCCGCCACCGGTTGGAAAGACAGAAGAGGAATTCATCAAAACGGAAGACCTAATACGCGGGGAAGAGCAGGAAGATCTCATGGCTAAACGGGAGACTTATCAACGCGATGGAGACGAAGAAGACAGGTTCAACACGACCGTATAGTCCCGGAATCGATTCGGGAGAAGAGAGTAGCTAGACGCGACAAAATACAACCTGTAGTAATAGCTATCCAAAATTATATACAAGCATGAGCCAATCGTTCACTGGGCCCAGACGCAGATCTCAACAGTAACTGACTCGCAACGATTCCTCACTAAGGACGGATCTCCCGCGTATGCAGAAGCTCTGTCTCTTGTTCCAACGCCAGCCCTATCCGCGTATTACTAGTTAAATAACTTAATCCCCAGATACGAAATTGATGGGCCTCGATAGCTCGTTCATTCGTTTAATGTGTACCTAGGTAAGCTCTAAACGATACAGAAAAGATATCCAAGTATAAATATGGCATTGACGGTCCTTCAGTCCGTTCGATTTGAAAGTTATTCTCTTGCAACACTTCTCTTCCCACACGCATGCTATACCTACGTAAAGTATTCTGGATCTAACCAATCAGCTTCGCACGTCGTTCTATGCCTGATAGCTTAGTGAGGTATATCATCCCAACTATTCAGAATGTATCTCTTGTAGCTGGTACCATAAAGAATAAGTATGGTGGTGGATCAAGGTCAGCTTGTGAAGATTGTCCCCCGTCTCTACGGCGTATATACAAACCTATTTTTGTATCTCCAGATTCCATTCTCTGCTGTAGGTATGACAAGAGGTATAATCGATATGATCGATATGATAGGCGTTTCGACCTATACGACAGAATACGCCATCCCCACGTCCGCCCTCGATATCTATATTACCACAATACTACCAACAACCACCGCAAGGGCCGGGGCAGTACGGTCCACCACATGGCCAATATTACCGAGATGGAGCATCGCCACTGCAGGATCATAGCCACTCAGCGAGACAAGGACTACCACCATCCCAGCAGCAACAGCACCCACAATCGGTTGAGAATTCCGAATACAATCCTGACTATTATTATCAATAGCAACCTCCACCTCCTTATAATCAAGCTCCGCATTTCGCTTCTGATGGCCCTGGCGCTCGGCCTAGAGAAGCACCCAGGGAGCCCTCATCTGAAATACAGCAGGCCAATACGCTGCCGCCGTATTTCTCGCAGGACGAGAAGAAATGAAAGCATTCGACTCTCCTTTATATACATACTTTTTAGTGATTTATTTGAATGGATTCGGTCATCTGCGCGGGGTGTGCTCAGTGACGATGGCACTGAGTTAGGGTTCCGTAGGTCACGATTCTCCGTGCCCGCTCTTGTTCTTAAACTTGTTCCTCTTTTTACTTTCTGTTGTCGCTTATGATTATTATTATTGGTTATTATTATTTATTTCTTCTTTTCTTCCTTTTCTAGGAATGTCTCATGCCAGTAAAGGCAAGCTATTTTGACTTGGTAGAAATGTTCGCTTCCAAGTTCCAAGGTGTGCACTGACAAAAGGCAGCATGTGCATTGAGAAGGAAATACACTAGACAGTGGACACACCGTATTCAGAGGATTTGTACGACATATAAGTAGCTGGAGTGCGGCTGAAATCCTGCCTATCCAAGGCCCAAGGGGCGGTCTGATCCGCCGTCCGCCATGTGAGTCAAACGTTCCTTACTTGTAGCCTCCGGAGGGGGGGGGGGAACGCGACTAAACACTGCTAGGGTAGTGAAGCCGAGTATTGACAGGGGTGCTTGGTTATCATAGCACATGTGTTAGTTACTCAGTGGCGCTCTATATAAGACGTCTTTAATCTCGTGCAGAGGAAAGGCTCCAGGCGCAGCAAGCCAAGATCGAGTAGCGAGTACCGAGTTATCTTAAGACATTAGTAGCAGCCAGTGAGTGACGTGGGTAACATCATTATCCATACTTGCATGAGAACCAAGAAATTGTGCCCGTACTGCTGCAGCATCTGTTCGGGCTGAGTCGTCCTTACAACCGGATTAGAAAGCACTGGCCCGGCTGACCGAGCGCACTCCGTGGAACAAACCCCAGGAATAATATCATTCTTATGTGTGCATTTTGCACTTAATTCATTCTCTGGGAAATTCTTGGAATCAGACAGTCGGCCAATAGGAGCTTTGATTGCCCGTTCGTGCAGTTGTCGTCTTATATTTAAGCTGGTCGCTCACCCCGACAGTTAACTAGTTACTTACTGTACGATTACTTAAGTTGTGATATTGTATACTTAGTTTCTTGGTTGCTGCTACCTAGGTAAATCTTGTGTTCAACTCTGACAGACCTTGTTCAACCTCGATTGCTCTGTGTCTTCTTTCAAATGAACATCCACAACATGAAAACAGACGTCCTCTTGCTGTCGGGTAACACTGAGATGTTCGACAACCGATCCTGGTTCTACAATAATTACAGCTTGAAAGGCTCTCATCATACTGGCATATCTGTATGCTTACCTGCTCTACCTGTTTTGTATATTTCTTCAATCATACCCAGTTCTGACCAGCCGTGCAACCTTGGAAGGATCCGCAGGCTGCTGACAGTATCACAAATCCCGAATTCGTGCAAGATGAGATCGAGTTTGAGCATTTTATCCCACCGACAGATCAGATAGCGTCATCGCCTCCATCCACGACCGCCGCCAGCCCGGATATAACGCTCTCCCAGCATGACGATAGCAGGCCGTCTTCAAGAAAAGAGAAGTCTAGGAGAACGAGGTCCTTGAAACATAGCCCTGCTTCTGAAGAAGAGAGTCCGGAGAACAAATCACGGGTAGGTAGTCTTTATATCTTATTTCGGAGACGATGTATTGCCTTAGGTACCGTTCTTGAAAACATTTTAACCAACCTCCACGTACAGAGAAGGCGAGAACAAAACCGTATCGCACAACGCACGTTTCGTGAACGCAAAGATCGATATATACAAAACCTCGAGGCGCACATCAAAATGCTTGATGCCAGCCATAAGAATCTACAAGCATCCTATAAAGAATCAACCGACCAGGTCAGCGCACTATATACACAACTGCTCGAAGCTCAAGGAGAACTTGAATACTGGCGATGTCTCGCGCAACCGCCGAGTTCTAGCTCATCTCCTTCATCTGTCGCTTCTCCCATGATTATGAATCATCCATCGACGTTAGGCCCACGCTCAGGCATGACTCCAGTGCAGACAAATAATAGTAGCATTGTTCCCACAGGACATCCACATCCTCACATTACAATTATGCCGGGAATGCATCATATGCACGGGAATTTTACGTAGTCGGATTTGCTGGACTTGTTAGTATTGTATATTTATAACAATATTGGCGGGTTGGGCGGGAGTTTGTGGATTTATTATTTCAATGTAACTTATTATCGACATTTTATAGCTATTGAGTTAATTACACTTAACCAAAATTATGTGTATTACCTGTAATATAGACATGGCTTAGTGATCATCTTTAGGTCAATTTCTAATCACCTGGGCTGCAGTAGGCATGCATTAGGGCAAACAGGTACCAAGTGACGGGGATGCTTCCTTCCGAATTCCAAATCATCAATAATGTCTGGCAAGGATGAAGGTGATATTAAAGAGATTACTCATTATAATTCAGCCAAATTTGAGGTGGAAATAGTCTATAGCAGCAGTGCACTCCTCCTGTTAAACCGCTTGTAGATAGAGCAGTTTCCGAATCGGGAAATCGAATCCAGCCTACCCCTGCTTAGGTTGCTCGTCTTTCTTCTTCTCTCGGCTTTTCGGCTCTTCGCTGCTTGAGACTGGACTCCAAAGGCCTGGATGTCTGTGCGGTAGCACATTTTAATATTCTATACTAGTGTATGCTATCTGACCTTAATTGACATTTGGCTACATCAGCCCTACTTTATTTATCTCACGGCTTAACTGCTCATCGGAGCAGCTCTATGATTTATTAGCTCGAGATCTCGCTTCTATTATAAAGTTTGATTCTGGCCAAGAAGGCAGTAGCTTCTTTTAGATACGCGCACATAACTATTTAATGCATTATGTACTTGCTCTATATCCACTGGGTAAATGTGTAGTTCCCTACTTGGCGCCTGCGTCTTTCTTGGCTTAACAAGTCGGAGGACCTGCTGACCCTCTCACACACTCTCTGTCTGTCTCTTCTCTTTTAGGTAGGTGCATGCATGTATTACTCCGGCTACCCGAATTGACGTGGTGATGATAACGCCGACTGGATAGGGACGACCCCTGTCCGGGAATATTTCTATGTCTATGGGACGGGAGCACAAGCTTTTAGAGGGCCAAAAAATAGGCCGCAGGATTAGACAGGCGGGGGCATGCGTTGATGGCCTGTAGTAATATTTAGCACGTATCTAGGTAGTAGCAATATAGTCCTTCTGCCATGTGAATAGCCTAAAAAGACCTCGGGAGAGAGGTAAGCAGCTTAGGGTTGCTACCTGTCCATTCATGTTATTTGCTGGCACGGATAAGGGTTCCGTATATAGCATCATCTCGTATTCCTCAATAAACCGGAAGTATGCATGAGACATTGTCTACTCTTTGAACCGACCTGGTGGAGAAGGGAGTGGTAGAGTCATAGGGCTGGCTAGCTATGTACTCGTCAGGCAGGACGCAGTGATGTTGCAGTGAGCCTACCACAAAAGGGACGCATGCATGATATACCTACATAGTCTGTGAGACTCAAGAGAAAAGACAAGAGCAATCCCGCGCACCGCTTTTCGTTTCTAGAGGATTCGACCGCATACTGATCCGTGAATGGGATTGGCAGCATACGACAAGGGTCGGCCAGCTGCAGCCAATCGCTAATATCGGAATGGATACTTACTGCTGAGACTTGGGACTTCACCGCTTGTCAGTTATATTTCTAAGTGTTTACGAACTTTGCAATAAAATATGTAGTTACCTAGTTTTCGCTAATCCTATCATGTCAAGAGTCCCCGGGAGACCAGCAGCGTTGGAGGTTAGGGCTTTGTCGGAAAGGTTGGAATAGGCTTAAACCGTTTGACTTGCCTAATGAGTAGTTTGTCAAAGAATTTTGCTCATTTACGGCTATGAAATGATGTATTTACTGGCATAAACCGTCTATAAAAATTAACAATCCAGTATATAAAGCAAAAGTACATACGAAGCCAAAATTGGTGGGCATCCTCCATATATATCGTTTGTATCATTTGATGTCGCTTTTAGAATCTTGTGCATATCACGCAATAACAGCGTCAGTCTCTGTTTTGTTGAGTAGCTCATCTACTGATGGACTCTATCAGTATCCCCGAGTGCAGACTGTGAAGAACAACCCGCAAGTCCTTCAGGAATCGAGTTACCTCCTCCTCAGTGCCCACCGTCACCCTCAAGCAGCCTTCACATCCATACTCATTGCCGCGGAAACGCACGACGACCCCTTTCTTTTCAGCCATTGCCTCGTACGTGGCCAGCGCGGTGGCATTGTCTGCTTTGCCATCTTTATTAAGAATTTCAACAAGCAAGAAATTTGCTGCCTGCCCTCCAAGGAACCGGCCAACCCCAGGAATCTGGGGCATTTCTTTCAATAACCGATCCCGCTGGCGAATAATTTTTGCTTTATTCTCTCGCATGACCGCAAGACTCTTCGGAGATAGCGCCGCCTGGGCAATGGCGCTGGTCGGACTGGAGATGTTGTACGGCGACTTCAAACTATTAAGCAGGGTGGCTATCTCGGGGCTTGTGAACGCAGTCCCCAATCGAATGCCAGCTAGACCAAATGCTTTACTGAGCGTCTGCATAACGGCCAAGTTCGGCCACTCCGTGACCCATTCCGCTAAACTCGAGCCTTCCGGCGCAAAGTCGATGTATGCCTCGTCTACTACAACAACGCCGTTCCATGAAGGGTGCTCGAGGACTTTTTGGATGTCTTCTTTGCGTATCAGATTCGCGGTTGGGTTGCCTGGGGAGCATATGTAGACTACTTTTATGCGATCATCCGCCGACAGAGCCTCGTTGATCTTTTCCGGCTGTAATTGGAAGCCATTGTTGACGTCGAGGGGCACCTTGACTATTCCGACATCGTTAACGTCCGCACTAACGCTGTACATTCCATATGTTGGAGGACATGTAAGAATTTTGTCTCGGCCCGGAACACAGAAACAGCGCAACAGAGCATCAATGGCTTCGTCGGACCCAACGCCAACGAAAAGATTTTCCGGCGTCAATTCCTTTTGCGTATGAACTTTTGTATTTCTGAGCTTGCAGAGCAATTGCTTCAGGTCATACTGATGACTATTTACGGTCAAAAAAAGACATGAGCAACTTTTGTCATGTATATTTTCTGAGAAGGGCAGAACGATGACTCACGGGTCCGGATATCGATTCAAGCCCAGCAAATCAATCTGTGGATGAGGGCCATTTATCCCAATATTCCCTTTCACCCCCAGTGAGAGGCCAGGTCCGTACGCATTCTCATTAGCATCAAGCAAAATGTTTGTTCCGTCGTCTTTATAGTCACTGCGGAATGGGTTGGTTGATTAGCGCCCAGTGCCCACTATATATTCACCAATAAAGAAAACTGTATTAAGCAAGACTCACTCCCGGGCACATCGGTAGGGGTGCAACTTGAGAATATTCGGTCGCACACATTTGGACAAGTCAAATGCTGGCTTGGACGAAGCCATTGCGAGTAGGAGTGGCTATATGGCGAGTACTGTGAGAGTTAGCGATCCGAAGCCGGAGGAGGAAATAATTGAAGACCCCCACATTCACTGACATAATTTTGCTTTCTCTCCTCTGACTCACTATTTCCAATTCAGCTCTTGTATAAAAGGTACCTAGGTATATAAGTATAAGTTATATTCCTAAAATTTTTCGAATATTCTGGTGCCATGTCCAAAAACAATAACTTCCAGTGCTTCAATGTGTCCATAGATACCCAAGTATCTCTCAATTCAAATTTCACACCCATTTTTTCCTTATAAACTAACTGTCCGCAATTACAGCAGCTCTGCCAGCTCCGCTCCAAACACTACCTAGGTAGCTGGCCCAATCCAAATCATTTATATATATGTACATAATCGTAGGCCGAGGCCTAGAGAGATGCAATCTAACGCCGTCGATGCTTCTATCTTTTCGGTCCATGAACAAATGAAATCTCTTTTTCTCAAGTCAACGAAAGTATGTATATATGTACTCCGTAGAGTAAAATCAAGACACTATCACTCTTTCTTGGGAGCCTCTGCTGTGCGCGGCTGCTCGGATGACTGCTCAGAAGCAGCCTTCTTGGAATTGGCATGTTTCTTTCGCTTTTCGCGAACATAGGCCCATGCCCGGCCGAAGCCAGCTGTAACTGCGCTCTTCAGAGTCTGCATGGTGGCTGGCCAGCGAATTGTCTTTGCAATGGCATGCTGTAGCTCCTCCTTCAGACTATCGTCACCAGCGATGCGTTGTTCAAAGGCTCCGCCCTGACGCCGGTGAATTCGCTCTGAGTCTTCATCGCTCGTCTGTTCCATCATCCGAAGAAATTCCGCACGTGGAATCTGAAACCGACCTTGATACTGAAAATATAATTTCTCTCTGAAGGATTTGGGCAGTCGCCGCACCATGTTGCCTCGTTTCACGGGATCCATGTCTTGGCTCAGTTTGACATTCGCGGATGGGTCATGAATCCAGTCGGCTTCGGAGCAGCGAGAATCATTGAACACACAGTTGGGCAAATTCTCAATCAACGGTGCATATAAACGTCTGAAATAATCCATCTGGCCCGTGACAATGTTCCTGACTTTGTCAGGATCCTCGGCAGAGAGAGTCATTCGAGGGTCGCCCATATAGCTGAACCCGGCAATCGTGCTGTAAAGCTGATGCTCGGTAAATTCTTCCGGCAATAAAAGGAGAGCAACACGTAACGCTGATAGAAGATTGATCTGGTTCGCTACACGCACCCGCGGGTGGTCGCGGAGAATCTTCACGGGTTTCTGCAGACGTCCCGCGAGGTACATGGTATCCCACTGACTGAGATCCCGGCATAGTGTGTCGATGTTGACCACACCATACTTGATCAATGTGCCGTTTACCGTTACATAGGGATTAAAGTAGACGCCAGCTCCTAGTTTATCCTGCACCTGTGATACGGCATAAGATCCAAGAGAGCCGAGTGCAGAATAGTGATCACGGTGCTCTTGCAAATTAAGCGAGTGCCAATGCTGCGTGTGTGATACGCCAAATATAAAGTCGATCATCTTCCCTTTCCCC
Source organism: Trichocomaceae sp. PYS4502 (assembly GCA_023625875.1). Classification (NCBI taxonomy): domain Eukaryota; kingdom Fungi; phylum Ascomycota; class Eurotiomycetes; order Eurotiales; family Trichocomaceae; species Trichocomaceae sp. PYS4502. The sequence continues at coordinate 7,282 of JAMAFX010000356.1, read as the reverse complement.
TGTTGAACATTCCGAATGGCTGAAGGAGGAGACGGATGGCCAGGGTCTGATTGTGAGCCTACTGTTGCTGTCTGAGAGAACACTCCAGAACCATAAGCAAAGGCATATCGAATCGGTGCCCGGAATTTCCAGAGGATTTGCCGAAGAGCCTCCTTGAATTCTTCATTGATTACCATGTGCTGATTGACACCAAAGTCTTTAGAAGGTAGCTGTGAGAAGGCAGAAATAGACGGGTCAGGATTGTCCTCCCAGTCGGTTAAGTCTTTCTGGAGAAGGGCCGAGCTTGAGAAAGGCGATGAATAGCGGGAAGTGGTTCCATTATTCTTTATACCGTGTGCCGGTGTATATACTGCCCTTAAATCATTGGGTATATGCAAATTTGTATACGGTTTTTCGTAAGATGTGTGGAGGCTTCGGATGCCGTGTGGTTGAATGAAATAATGGGCCGAGGGCCACGCGTTGCGCATAGAAGCTGCTATATACAGCGAATGGATGGACGACTGTGCAGGAAGACCTCGCCGTAACTGGGCGGTCTTGTGCTGCATTGACACCACTGTATTAACAATCCACAAGCTTCAAGCAACCACTGCAGATGGAGCTTACCGGAAGATGTTTTCGCATTGCGGAAAGACGGAAGGGAGTATGTGGAAGCAACCAAAGAAGGAACGTTATAAGAAGTTGGAAGGGCTTGCTCGGACAGATGCTAAACCATTGCGTTGCTGGCCAGGACTGCCTAGATACTCAATATCACTCTGAGCACAGCGTTGGTTAATTTGGTGCAAGTGTTGAAAGCGTTGACGTAGGCGCAGCTCTTCCTCTTCCGCTCGGGCCCGATCTACTCGCCGCAAGTCACGTGCCACCGCTCCCGCCCGCGTTGATGGTTGAGCTGCGCGCCGCAGCAAGGTAAACAAACATTCCACTCCTCCATCACAACATTGAACAAGCCATCCTGCCATGATTCGTGCTCCCTAGTGGTTCTCGCACATGCGAAGTGTGTTGACAAATTTATATGTAGTATACAGAACTAGAAATGGAAGACAAAATGGAGACGTTCTCCGCCCGATTGGCGAGCTTCGACTCGGTCTTGCCATCCCTCAACTCGAGGACGTCTACATCAAGAAACGTCCAGCCCATGGCATGGCCCTATGACTCACCGTCACCGGAGCAGGTAAGCGCCAGCTATCATGCATGTCGCAGCTGCTTGCTTACAATCGTGACAGCTCGCTCATGCCGGGTTCTTTTTCAATCCATATGACACCAATCCCGACAACACGACGTGTTTCCTGTGTAGGCGAGCTTTGGATGGCTGGGAGGAAGGCGACAATCCGATAACCGAGCATTTAAAGCACTCACCGGACTGTGCATGGGCCATTATCATGGACATACAGCAAAAGACGTCCAATCCCGCCGAAATTGAGGACCCCACCAGTGTCGCCATTGTAGAGGCTCGCAGAACAACTTTCTCCATAGGTTGGCCACATGATGGGAAACCTGGCTGGGCATGCCAGTCGGATAAGGTATGAGAAGAAAAAAACAATACATCTTTAGAAACCGACACTGGGTTGCGTATTCTAATTGACCCATTTGGCATTTTAGATGGTGGAAGCCGGATGGTATTTCTGCCCTAACGAAGAAAGCCCGGACTTGGCAAGCTGTCCTTACTGCAAGCTGTCGCTGGATGGCTGGGAAGAGTCAGACAATCCATTGTGAGAGCCCATCGTTCCTTCCTGTTTGACTTGCTTGCGCATTCACTGAACTCTTGCCTCGTGACAGCGAGGAGCATTATCGCCGCTCATCCGATTGCTCCTTCTTTGTATTCGCCCTGCCCGCTGCAAAGCCCACCAAGAAAGCTACTCGTGCAAAGAAACCACGCGCCTCAAAGACTTCACGACTCTCGACTCAGTCGGTCATGACGACCACCTCGGAAGCCCCTACTATTGAAGACGACGCCATGGATACAAGTGTCTTGTCTCAGGCGACGGTTAAGAAAGGCAAAGCCACCAAAAAAGCCACCAAATCTCGAGCCAAAAAAGGAAAGAAAGAGGAGTTTCTTGAAGTCGACGGATTTGTGGAACCAGAACAGACCGAAGAAAACGAACCTGAACCAGAGAGGCCTAAACGTGCAACAAGAGGAACAAAACGAGGTAGCGAGGCTATCACTCAGGAACTGCCTCTCGTAACCTCGAAGGAGCTGAATGCAGCTCCTGACCCAGAGGAACCATCACCGAAAAGGCGAGTTACCGAAATTCGCCGTAGTCTCTCTCAGCCACGTGAAGATATTCAACCGGATTACACAGAGGAAGCTCCCGTAGATGTAGCAACTTCCCCCGCGTTGCCCAAGAAAGGACGCAAGGGCGCCAAGAAAAGCACAGCGACGAAGACACGCAAAACATCCTCGGCATCTGCTTCTGGAAGAACGACCAAGGGCAGGATCCCAGACGACTCAGTTCTTGAGGCTGCCATTGAAGCCGATCTTGCTCGTGACATGCAGGAATCCGAGCCTTTCGAATTCCATTACAAGGACGAGGAACGCGAAAGCGCGAGGTTCAGGAAACAATCTATCTCTGTTCCAACAGAAGCAGTGCCAACGACGCAGCATCACATTGAAGAAGTCCAAGACTTGAGACCAGAATCTCCAGCTGATGACCCAGAACGCATTCCCGATCCTGAAGCTGAGCCCGAAGCCGAACCAGCTCAGGAGGTCCCTGCGGATCCGAAAGCAAAAAAGCCATCGAAGCGCAAGGCCTCTGCAAAGAAATCTAAGAAGGAAAAAGCCCCAGCCCCTACTGAGCCCGAACCTGAGCCTGAACCAGAGCCCGAACTTGTGGAGCCTATGCATTTGGAACCTAATCTACCTGCAGAAGTTGAAGTCTCGCAGCAACAGTCTATTGAAAAAGACGAAATTCCGCCAGAAAATATGGAAATCGAGTCAAATGCACGACATGAATCTCTTGTGGCTGTCGAAATCGAAAACAACAAGCATCAAGCGGAATCACATACCGAAGACACCCAGCCTCCGATGAAAAAGCAGGGCAGGAAGACAGCAAGTAAAGGCAAAAAGGCCGCTGCTTCAAAGCGAACAGACGATGATCCTGCCCTGAACAACGAGGAAAATGAGATCTCTAGCATTAATTCTCAAAACCCTATTCCTGATGCTGGCCAGACGCAGGACAGGGTCTCGAAAGGTAAAGTTAAAGAAGTTGACGAGGCTGCTATGGTCATGAACGCGCAAAATACCGCTTCAGGAGGCTCGGCGCATGAGGAAGCCGTTGAACAGCCGCAAATAAAGGCGAAGCGTGGGCGGCCAGCCAAAGACGCCGAGAGGAATTCTCAAGGGAATTCTCAAGGAAATTCTCACAGTGAGAACCAAGTCGTTGAAGTGAAGCGGAAACGAGGCCAACCATCAAAGCAAACGGCACGAAATGAAGACCAAGCTGAGCAAGAAACAGAGGTACGGCCTAAGCAATCGCGACGGTCGTCGAAATCTGCGCCTCTCAAGAATACCCAGCGCTACAGTGACCTGCCGGAAGATGGGCACCGTGCTCAAACCTTTATAGAATCTGTTGCACAAGAGAGCTCTTCACCTCTAACTCGCGCTCAAGATACAACGCACTCAAGGGCACAAAAGAGAACCCCATCGCCGTCACCTCAATCATCCGATGCCGAAAACCGACCTCCTTCAACTAGGCCACGCTCAGCAAGACCCCCTATTGTTTCGCCATCAAAGGCACTCCCAACACGCGTACCTCTTGCAGCCAGCACTCCAATTAAGTCACCATCAAAACGTCAAGTTGGTACAGGATATCTGTCATCCTCACACTCATGGAAGCCAATGGATATCGACGAACTTCTTGGCAGTCTCAATGATAAAGAAAACCGAGATTTCACGATTAACCAGGGCAATCTCAAGGAGATCCTTACAAGCCCAGAGAAAAAAATGACAGTAGAAGAATGGATCTATTTTAATGCGAAGAATGGAGAGGAGCGACTAAGGCAGGAATGCGAAAGGCTCATTAGCATTTTTGAAAGAGAAGGGGGCAGGGCTATGAGGGCGCTAGAAGGTATCGAGTGCATTGACTGATTTTTCTGGACGTGCGGACTTTCAGCGTTACAAGGGGGCGTTTTGGAGGGCGCTTCAATTGTTTGTATATTCCATAGGTGTCATTTAGGTAAATGATATTGAATGCACTTGATTTTGTTGATGTCTTCATGACTATCTCCTTTTGTCAAACTTAACGCCATGGGTATATTAAATAGTACATCTTCAATGGAACTAGAAGCGAAAACCTCCTTGTAACCCTGTCTCAGCATATTATGCAATAATTCCTAGTCTACCCTCCCAACCGTCCTCGTCCTCTTGCTTAACGGCCCTCCGTTTCTCTCTTCGTTTGGCTCTCTTCTCTTCGCGTTCTTTGGCTTCTTGTTCTTCCCGATCTCTTAGCCGAGCATCAAGGTCCAGATTAAAAGCTCTGCGATCTTCTTCCTCCTTCTCTCGTTTCTTATACGCTAACCACCGTAATCGATTCCGAACGTCCTCTAGCGTCGCGCGCTTGACTTCGCCGCTCTCCCCAATAGCAATTAGATGCTGCTTGCTGTTCAAGTGCTCCACCAACTGTATATTATCCTTGAACGTGAGATCACAATCAGAGCAATAGAATCCAGCTCCACGGCCTCGTTTCCCAACAGAAGCACCCGCAGGCACCATGGTAGTCTTCCCAACCATCGAGGCAACATTGAGTCGCTGTGTTCGCGACGAAGTCTGCTCGAGCGCGCTGTAATCGACGGGGGCGTGCCATTTCTTCCCAGCTAGCTTGGCTTCATATCGGGCTTTGGATTCTTCTTTTGCTTTGGCTTCGTTCTCCCTTGCCTTCTTGGCGTACTCTTCGCGATCCCACGTCTTGCGGAAATCGGTATCTGTAGATGCGGTGCCATAGGCCGAACGTTTGGAGGTATGGTCGGACATGTCCTCACTATTTTCGCTCTTATCTTATCTTTTGCGTCTATGAGTTTGGTGATATCTCTCTTTGGGTTGAATGATGACCAAAGTAATTGTGCTCAACGTCCAACGTGAAGATAATACTTAGGTACTATTCAAAGATGCTGTCAAGTCGAGCTTGAGTGGCGGTGGGTCCGCTAAACTTTTGCTACAAAATTTAATTACTGTTTTTGTACTAGCGCAACAAAACTTAGGTTTACTTTAGGGTGCAAAAAACAACGCCGGGAATTTTCAACGCACTTACTATTTTCTCTTCTATAAGAACAACTACCTAGGTAGTGTACGGATTTTCAATTATCGTTGCAATGGATAGGAACTGACACATCTCACAGAGCCATGAGTGTATCCTAGGAGGAGTACTATGTTCTATTTTACGGTGACTTTACCTATTGCTATACCTAGGCAGGCACGTCAATCCTTTGCCTGATATGCGCAGTGATATTTGATATGGACAACGTTGAAAATACACGTAAGTGATTTACCTATGCTAAGTACTTGTTCGTCCTGTATAAGAAATTTAGCGAACTGTTGCTATTGATGTGTGCTGGATCGTATTCTGGCTCCGTACCTAGGTAGGATTGTTTCCATAGAAGTTTTGAACCAACTGCCATTCAAGTGCATACGGCTCATGATGTCGTCCGAGGACCAGTCTGTTTCCTTGTCATCAGTAAACCATTAACACATGCACTGGCCATTACGAAGTACCTAGGTACGGACTTGCAACTTACATACTGACTGCATCCCATGCAAGCGACCAAAAGACGAACAGTAAGGCAAATATGAGCACTATAAACAAAGTCAGACAATCATCCGCCTTTCGCATGTTTAGATAAATGATAAATTTGGTGTTTGATAGAACCCACCTTCATTCCTCAGTGCCTTCCAGCTCCTTAACTCCTTCACCCAAGGCAGGATCGTCTGTTTCTTACAGGACCGCCCATAAATCACATAGCAACCGCCAACGCCAGACCTGCACTCAAGATGGCGTCTCCTGCGTTCCATAATCCTTCTGACAGTCTTGTTACAGAAGGATTCGTCTGTGAGAAACGAACATGAAGATTTCGCCTTCTGGGGGCATTCGAGATTCCACTCAAACCGCTCAAGTAGCCAGTCGACCTTCAAATATATACCGGTATATACAAAAGAATAAAAATACCGGCTGGTATGCTTCAAAGCGAGAGCATCTGGGTAACTGAGGAAAGAGGCGATTTGTATATGGAGCTCGGTAGGGAGAACCATGAAATTACGGGGCGTGGCTTCTGGCCGACATAATTCAGGAGGACTGCTGTTTTTTGTTTGATTGATGTTTTCCATTTGAATGAGTCCCATCCATGGATCAGAGAGGTAAAAATCTGCGGTCGACAATGCTGAAGAAATCGAGATGCAGCCAGGTACCTACCTAGGTAGGTATAGCCGTATAGGTATATGTTTTGGTCTCGGTTCGAGATATATGTTGTGTAGTAAATACTAGCACATGGAATGAAGGTGCTGTCTAGTTGCCAGAAAAACCATATAACTCTCTTTTATATAAGTTAGGCGCCAGCAATCTGTGGATCGTCTTCATAAATAGAGGTACAAGCAGCAATCGGTTAGGCTGCAACGAAAGCCACAATCAGTCAAGATAAGATCATGCTGAGATTGGGAAGAGAGCAAAGCTTGTCTGTCTATGTAGTGTCTCCTAGATAGAAAGTTCCCAAAAATGTTCAGAGAAATTATTGACAATAATATGCTTTTCCTTGGATGAGCAAGCTGTCCCGAATCTCCCGATGGCTTTAGGCCTAGCCCTAAATAGGCCTAATACAATATCTTTCCTATCCTGATTCCTCACAAATCAATGCACCATTCCTGTTCTAAGAAGAACGCTACTACTAACTTGCAGGGCACTTTTACGACATGTTCATGGCATCGCTTGTGGTAGGCCAGCACACAGCGTTAGAGAAGCATCAAAAATACCAACTATCGGATTGATGGTGATGGCTGTTTTTGCCTCGTGAAGTACGTCTAGGTTGATATGGTATGAAGCAGCAGGCGTGTTATGGAATTCTTTAAGCGACCAACAATCATGCTATCACTTACACAATAAACAACTTGACGGCTTGCTAGGCTGAACAATACAATACAGACCAAATACGGCTATGTAATGTGACATGAAACGGTGGGTCCAATGAAATAATTAATGCTGTCCGTCTGTTCTCGTTCCTCCGTCTCTCTAACGTAATCGGTAAGCGAACGGGCATTTTCTTCCCGAACCCGTACGCGATATTGATTTCAAATTCCAATTTTCAA
>JAMAFX010000355.1:0-18652 GCA_023625875.1 Trichocomaceae sp. PYS4502 | reverse complement strand
TGTTGAAGTTGTTGTTGATTTTCGCGTTTTGGTGCATCAGGTGGTTTGGTGCACCAGGCGGTGAAGGACGGTAGGTACCAGCCTCTCCTCGACATCATGAAGAACGCGCCAAGGTGCATGCTGGCGTTGCCGGCTTGCCTAGCCGATGATATGCCTACCTAGGCCCAATTACCTACATATATTAACTCGTAAGCGCTAAATAGTAAAGAGTAAAGGGCATGACTAGGTAATCCCGTCTCAAAATAGCATACAGTGCCATACGTAGTGTGCACCCTACCTAGGTATCCAAGAAGCATCCTGTAATACGCAGTACGGCTACGCGACGACACGCATTAGGGCATTAGAGAATACCGCTAGCTACAAGACGTTACCGATCAAGGTTCAATATGGAGACAACAACATGGAGATTGACAGGCCCCGCCTAATAATTACTTGCATCGCTAATTTGCTATACGTACTACATATAGTTAACGTCTTCTTTTGCCTTGCTCTCTATGCACCTAGGTAATACAAGCTCACCACAGTGTGCTTATGGCTGCGTACGGCAACATCTACAGCATCAACGTTGCGGGGAGTCCACGGTAAGCCAGAACGAGCTCCGAAAGAATGTTCAACTTCAATGAACTTTGAAACGAGCTAATTGAAGCACCAAGCCACCAACTCTCCGAAAGCCGAACTCGGAGACGCTGTTCTCCACAGCCGCCGATGACGGTTCGAACTTCGCACTAGGTTAGGTAGTATGTACCTGTCATCTTCAAATTGTGCATGTCTAGTATCATAGCATATGTGCACGATGTCGTACGATACCTTACATCGGCGACCTAGAAGAATCTCCCCGAACCGAGAACGGACTGCCTAGGTAAGGCAAATTAAATGCTCATAGAAAGACATCACTTGAATACCTGCTATTCTGAGGAGAGGCATACATAACATGAAAGGGATTTGTTTGACGTGCTGCAGAGACGTATGAATCAACGCCCGAAGTATTTGAGCTCCAAATAACGAGCCGGCGGATAAGTCAACGCGGTCACCACGAAAGTGAACTCATTCGCTATATCGCCTCCCCCTCCAATAAGCTTTGCCAGCGGGCCCACAAACCATGTTTCGTCCATGCCCATACACCAGGCAACTACCCCCAGCAGGAATGCCGCTAATGCAGCGATGCCATGGGGCAGTCTAGAGGGATCGTTCCACCCTTCCAAGTCATAGTTGGCAAAGTTCCCCTTGCGGAAAATGACGTGTTCCTCGAAGATAATGATGGTGTAACTGGTGCACCAATAGCCGAGCAAGCTCAGGAAGTCTTGCAGATAAGTGTTCAGTTTCTGGCGACCACCCAGGCCGAGTCCCAGGATGGCCGCAAAGCAGAACAGTGTCCAGAGGAAGCGGGGGATTTTACCAAAGGGTCTGGACAGCTGCTGAAAGGAGATGGCGGAGCTGTAGATACTGATCACGTTCACGTTGATGCCGGACAGCACGAGAAGAGTGAGCAGGAACTTTGCGAAGCCACGCGGATACAGCATGTCCTGGATAAGATATCCGATGCCTAGGTCTGGGTTATTATAAATGGCATCCCAGTCTGGTCTGTTGTTGAAGGCCGAGGCAACCACGCAGCCGGCGACCATGCCGATAGAAGTGGGAATGGCGATACCAAAGGTGGTCATCAGGAACACCTTGAGCCGGCTAACGTCAACAGGGTAGTGGACATAGTAGTCGCTGACCATGGTCGACCACGACGCACTTGAGCCATAGACAATGGCCAGCAAGGTGAGAGCAGATGCAGACAGCTCGACCCCGCTCACGGTGGTGGCGCTTGTGTTATCAGCGTATTTGCCGGTTTCGCCATAGATGATGAGGAAGATGATGAAAAAGGTGATCCACGCATAACGCTCATACACCAGAATCAACTTCAGACCGACAAATGAAATGAACAAAGCAACGACCGCCAGGATGATAATGCCAACCACCAACGACAAGTGCCCGTCCGAGACGGCAGTCAAAGCCAGACCGCCGGTAATACACGCAACCGCCGCCCAGCCCAGCTGCTGGATGCCATTGAGGAGGGCAATCAGCTTGTTGGGCCACCAGCCGAACGAGTAGCGACTGACACTGATCTGGCGCAGACCCGTGGCTGCTCCAAAAGTGGCACAGTACGCAGTCAATGCAGCACCCATGAGTGAGGCGAAGATAGTGATTACGATGGAGTCTCGCAGACTCAGGCCGAATTGCGAGCCCAGGAAGCCAGTCGCAAAACACGAGATATTCATTGTGCCGCTTGCCCACAGCAAAGCCATAGACAGTTCTTCGGTCCAATGAACTGGCCGCTTGTCCTCTGGTCGTTTGCGCACGATGGCCTCAGACTCCAGGCCGAATTTCCGGTCCATGCGGACTTCGAATTCACGCAGCTGCGCGAAGAACCCAGCAACGGCATTGTGGTGGCCGCTGGGGGAGGGCGGCTCGTCGTTCGAACTGCTGATGTTCAAGGCTGGTTTGGCGTCGGTGGCATAGGCAGGCAGGCGGGTGCCCTTTTCCGCGTCGTACTCCATTTTGCCACGGGCAGACAGACTGAGTTGATGACCAGCGTCTGACCAGACGAGGGGAAGGCGAGTCCAGATATAGAATCAGAGAGGGAGAGAAAAATTCGGCGTACTCCGTGGCCCAGTGGCCACTGCAGTGTGTAACTAGCAAATACCACGCTGTGATAGTGATAGAAACCCGCACAAAGATAAACGAGGCAAGCGCCTGATTGGCCCGATAGCGGCTGCTGTGTTGTTTGCTCCTGCTGTTTTGGGCCACACCTTTTGATGTGGCTTTGCTGTATGCGGTTAGCGGCTGATAGAGATCTCCGCATTGGCAGATGCGATTTGGCTGCTCTGGCCCACTGCAGATGGAACCGCGGCGCTAGCCGCTACCACCTCGCGTAGCCCAGCCAATCACAGGGCGTCCTGCTCACGTGGCTGTCCGCCATCGACCCATCAGCCTACCCCGTATTAGGGCTATTAGGGCTAGGGTCCGATTAGCGTATACGTACTAACTAGTACGTACTAGTACTAGTACTAGAGTAGTAACTGGTATATTGTTGCATGATTCCATATCCATTTTACCCACTTGACATCCAATTCAGAGGCTATGAAAAGCTAATCTGGGAGTTGAATAGTTCCAACATGTTGACTTTTCAATATATATCCAGGCCGTTATTTCTTGCTAGAGGCGTCCCTCTGCGAATCAACCCTGGCACCTTCCGCCTGACCGCACTCAATAATATTATGTACCAGAATCGATATCGATTGGATGACTACTATTTCAATATGTATGGTGGGATAGGAACGCCGTTACATTTTGCAGCTGGAAAAGGACTCCTCGATTCGGTGAGACTACTGGTAGAAAACGAGGCCGATCCTCTTGTGAAAGATCCAGCACGCAAGCTGGCGATCCGGTGAGCGGAATATCATGGCAATGAAGAAGTGTCCTCTTTCTGTTCCCAGTCGTAAACCTCAATTTGGTTTTAGAGATCAGCTAGGACGTCATTTCACTCCTGCACCGTTGGCTGATTTTGAGAAAGGCTGGCGAATTATCTAGACTTCTTAAGAGCAGCTGAAAATCAACGCAGTTCCATATTAATTTTGTGCACCGAGTACCCAAGCTAAGGCAGACGACATGCATATAATCAGTTTAGTCTCGCACCAGTCACAACCCGTGAATAATAAACACAACGTATCCATGAACGAGAAAAATGGGCCAGCCTTGTTTAACATGAGCCGAACCTTGCTTCAACATAGTAGGACATGTCGTGTTTCATATCCCTCCCTTACTGTGTTGTGGGTGCTCTGCTGGCTCCAGGCTTCAGGAATCCATATCCGGGATTCTGACAGAAGGCTGGATATGTACTATGCTATGGAGTGAAACGGTATTTTGATATTCCGCTCCGGCTTGAGGGTGGAGCGCGGGGATAACCTCAAAACTCAAATTCGAACTTTCAACTCGGACTCGAACTCGAACCCCCCACATCAATTAATCTAACCTCATCATGTAACAAACTCGTTGTCCAGTCCTCCACATCTCATGATCAACGCGCGAGTCCTGCCTGCAGTGCCAGCCGCCGACTTCGTCAATGACATCCTGCACAACACCAGCAGCGGCTTCACAACGCTAGTCGTGTGCTCGACTCGCGAGAAGTTCCTCGAGCAATTGGCTGCAGGCGTAACAGCTAGTACAAGATTGCACGCACACAGCAGCAACAACAATAACGGCCATCCCGAGCACGATGAGCAGCCGCATCTTCTAGGAGCTGCAGGCGGAGCGGCTGAAACGCGGGAACAACCTCGCCCTAGCCTTCTTCTCCTGTCCAACACACTCAGCACGCTAGCCAATTTCCGCAAAATAAAACTAGTGTTCTGCTCGTCTCTAGCTCAGCTGCGCGCGTACTTGTCAATCTTTGGGCTGCATACGGCAAGGAAACCCATCGACGCTAGTGACGACCACCACCAGAGCACGATATGTACCATAGCCATCCTCGACCTCATCGCGATGCATTATCTAAGCACTGAGTTCTCGGCGCAGGGCTTGTCTCGGACACTGGCTCTTGCAGTTGAGGCAGCTGCTCGGACCGGGTCGGCTATTACGCTATGCGAGTGCAGTGACGTGGTAAATGCGAGCAACCCTGACCGTGGCCAGAGGCTGTGGGATTTGCATGTGCCTCTTGTGAATGGTGGTGTAATTCGAGTAGGAAACGCTCAGGCGCGATCTGTCTCTGTTCGGCGAGTCGTACAGAGGTGGTTTAAGCTTGAAGAAGTATTTATAAATTCATTTGACACTAGTTAGACGTTATAAAATAGGTATCCAATATACAATGCCTCTGGGTATAACCATAACAACCAATACAGCCACAAAACTCCGAAGCTTGACTCCGAGCCATTCAAAATTCAACATTCAACATTATAGAGACTTTTCCATCTCAGTGATATAAAGCCGTATATGCGACTCCATCTTCAGATATTCATCATGGGCTCTGTGGATCTCATTCTCGATATTCTCTTTCAAGTCCGCCATCTGGTTCTCTCGTCAGCTCCGTCTGCAGAATCAATATATATATATATAACTAACCTTCTTTTCTGTCTGCTCAATTCGTATCCGCTTGATTTCCATCGCCTTCTGTTTCTCTGCTCTTTCTTCCCGTAGCTGTCTCTGCGTATTGCGGAGTTCTTCCATTCGAGATTGTGCGAGCTCTTGCTTTTCCTGGCTGTTTTTGCGAAGAGCCTCGATCCGCTCGTTCCATCGGGCCAGCTGGCGCTGTAACAATTTCTCCGTCTGAGCGACTTCGCGCACGTTGTTCCCGCGCTCGGAGATGGCGTCCTTATTTCTTGTCGCCCTTGCCTCCTCTTCTTCTTCCTTTTGAAGCTCAACGGAGATATCTTCGAGCACCTTGACACAGGCTTGCACTTCGTTTGCAACAACATTGAAGGTATCCGTGGACGTTTGCAACGCTCTTAAACGGCGTTCCAGCGTATCCACCTGGGCTTTCTCGCGAGCCAAGCTCTCGGACAATTCAGTTAGAGAAGCCTGCAGGCTCGCAGAGCTCTGTTGGGCGTATGGACGGAGTTTCTCAATTTCCTGTCGCGCCCGTATTGCCCTCTCCACTTTCTCCTCGAGCAAGGTCTGCCTCTTGGCTTTATCCGTCTTGACCCGTTCAAGTTCCTCTGCAACGTTTTCCTGGTTTCGTTTTAACACTAATAGACGTGCTTTTAGTTCATCGTTGCGCTGTGTCTTCTCCCTCACTTGGCTCTCGAGGGCCCTCTGGTTAGCGCGTATTTCCTTTACCCGGTCTTCGATCTCCAGGTTCTCTGCGTAGAGTGTTTCGATGCGCGCCTTTGTGCGCTCAGCCTTGTTGAAGTGTTCATCAATAACTGCGGTTTGCGATTCCCGAAACCGCACAAAATTGATTAGGTATGAAAAGATCTTCACCAGCCGGTCGTGGGTAGGTCTGGTTAGATCGGAGAAGGTGAAATCATTTACGCCGCACTATTAAATTTCCTTCATTGTCAAATATTGCACCAATTCCATATTTTTATCCGGTCATGCCTACCTCGATCATCAGACGACGCAGGTTGAAAAAGAACCCCATCAAGTTCCGAGTTTCGCTAGAGATAATATCTGGATAGTCGCCTGCAATATCCTGAGAAGCGGCGCGCATGGCCGGGTCGATCGTCTCCCTGGTGGTATTCATCAACAGCTCCGCGAACCATTCCAGCACCATCTGAATCTGCTGCGGGTTCGGCTTGAGAAGATCTGCTGCGGTAAAGGGCACACCAATGTCGTTTATGCACCCTGCAATTTCCTTATCCGGCTAATTCCGTGATACTATTGCTTTAGCACTGATGCTTCAAACACGGCGCACGGGATAAGAGCTTACCAGACGCATCAAAGCATCGCTATCGTCTTCCTTCTTACGATTTCGGCTTTGCTGTTGGCTACCATAGAATTGCTGGCTTGCTCTATGGTTGTATGCCATGGTTGTGATGTTTTTGCCAGTTACAGTTTGCGCGCGGTGTTGATCGAGCAGAAACTTGAAAGCCCATTGTTTATCGCTGAGCCGAAAGAGGCTTAGTGCGGGATGCGGAGGGGCGGCGATACAAACAGTGCAAACACGAACAAATATGACTCGCAGCGAAATTCATTCGCTGTCGACCACACATTTATTCGATTTCAAGATCTCAAGATTCACATTCAGGCTCAGGCTCAGGCGGTGACTGACCGAAATTCGAAGATATGGCGTCTGCTAAATCTGCCCCGTTCGAGTACGTTTATTCCAGCAAAGTATGTGCCTTTTTACTAATGCCAAACTGCAGCATTGTGTCGACGTACAATGATCTACTCAAGTCCGACCCAGACATCACAATGCCAATAGCGGCCATTGAAGCGCTAGTCCTTCTATTGACTCACTCGCCATCTTCTACGATCTCGGAAACTCTAGACCTACTTGAGAAACACACCGCGATTCTCAAAAACGCAATCCCAAACCCCATCGCCCTCTCCGCCGGCACAGATCTATTTCAGCGATACCTCATAACAACACTGCAACGGCCAGGTCAGCTGGGCCCCGCAGGTGACTTCAACGCTATACGAGCTCATCTGCTTTCCAACGGGCGACTGTTCATCAAGCGTGCCAAGGAGAGTCGAAACAACGTCGCGGCGTTTGGCAAGAGCTTTGTGCGAGACGGAAGTACGATTCTGACCAATGGCGGGTCCCGGGTAGTATCTGCATTGCTGCAAAAGGCTGCCGATGAGAAAAACGGTGCATCTGCTGTCCGGTTTCGTGTCGTCTATGTCTTGGATGGCGTCAATGACACCGGCAGTTCCGCTGCTGAACCGGAGGGGTTGGAAACTGTTCGCGCACTGCGAGCTAGAGGCGTCCCGGTTGCTACGATACCCGAGTCTGCGGTTGCATATTCACTGGGAAAAGTGGATACGGTGATTGTGGGTGCAGAGGGTGTCGTCGAGAATGGTGGCATTGTCTCGCGCATGGGAACGTACCAGATCGGTTTGCTGGCCAAGGCTATGGGCAAACCGTTCTACGTTGTCGCTGAGAGCCATAAGTTTGTCCGTTTGTACCCGCTGGGACAGTACGATCTCCCCATCGAGCAACACGTGATCAATTTCAAAACAGAGGAAGATATTGCGGCAGAAGACGCTCGCCGACCTACTCCTGCTCCTCAAGATACGACGACTCCCAAGACTGAGGCGTCATATGAGGAAAAGGCTAAACATATGACTGCTCTTTTGAATGGCGCGCCCGCTCAGCAGCCAAATGTCAGCAATATGCGCGGTGATGCAGTGGACTTCACACCGCCGCATCTAATCACAGCTCTAATCACGGAGGGCGGTGTGCTTACTCCAAGTGCGGTCAGCGAGGAATTGATTAAGATTTGGTTCTGATCTACTTGTGAATCGTCAACTTTTGAGATCGAGCCCCTCTTTCATCCAGAGAAGAATCCTCGAGCTGGTACGGTACAGTGCAGCTCTGGAACGGATCACATCTCTGCTCACTGCATCTCTGGTAACCATAATGCACTACGCATTACGACCAGTTGGCTGACACGACCAAGATTCTCCTAATCGAGACTCCATACAGTCATCGAGGATCAAGTACTCTACCATGTACGTCCGAGTTGGCCGGCGATTTAACCTGTCACATCTCCTGGACACCGCTCGGCTTACACGAATTTTGGGGTCCGTTGTGTCCGTAAGAGAGACATTTTCTATTTAGGTAGCCTGTATATTACCTGAGAATGATACCCCTTTCCCTTCAGTTCCTTGTACTGGCAGTTCCACTCGGTTTGCAATGGCCAGTTTAGTAAGCAATCTATTACATAGTTATCTCTCGTTGGCTTTATACAACCGACAACCCGTAATCTAGGCAACTGCTTTGTCTTGCTGTAGTGAGGACGAGGATAGGAGTGACTTGGAGTTGGGATGAAGACAATACCTAATGGCTGGTCCGCTGACTTCCGCGCTCTCTGACTCAACTACTAGTTAGTTCACCAACCCCTCAACGAGTCAACTGAGCCAGCTGTCTCCCACCGCAGCTTGCTTCGCTGTATACATTATCTTTTTCTACGACTTACAACCAAGTCAGAAACAACACCTCGCTGAATCTTGGAAAGTCTTGGAAGTGGTGGTCCTCCCTACCCGCTTCGCTGGCACCACACAACACCAGGACTATAAGAGCATACATATACATCCTACGCATCCTTGCAGACCAGCCACGTATCGCCTCAATACCCTAGTCTTACCAAAAGGGGGATATACCGATAGGCAGAGGGAAGGATTCAGGCCATTTTTAATCACATAGAGTAGAATGGCCACGGACGCAGCAGACACGGCAACAACATTTGCTGCCACCACCCCACGAACATCATCAAGCTTAGCCCACCGCTCCTCCAGCCTCCTCATCGGCGAATCGGGATGTTCATATCTCTATCCCGATAACCGAGAGGTGCCGTTGTCGTCGTGGTCGTACTCGTCTACGATTAAGAGATTGCTCAGTCGCCGGCCGAGCCTGAAGTATGATAATAATAAATATCGTACGCTCGAGAGGCGGGAGCCGAGGCGGTTGAGGAAGAAGTCGCTGTCTTCTGCGACGTCTTCTTACTAGATTATGTCAGCAGGATGGGCTGGCTTGACGAATATCTTTGTTGGGACAGATTTATTCGTACGGACTCGGATGGTTGTGTGCATGTGTCGGAGAATTTGTCTTAGGTTTCTTTCTGGATGCATTGGCGTTCCAAGGTTGGCGTTGGCATTTACATTACTACGGAGCTTTGAGTTTTATGTCCAGGGCGATTCTAGTACTGTTGTCTGTCTATTTTATTATCAGCTACTGTATTACGGGAATTAAAATTTTATACTGAGCAACATAAAACTTGGTGCCAAGATATATATAGGTAGTTAATCGAATGTGGCCGAATCTTCAAATCCGAGAATAGGTTTGTCCTCTGTCGATATGATCGCCGAGGTAGGTCGCTTCCGTCGACTGGTCTGATCTGTCGACGTCGTCGTGAAGGAAACCACTGTACCTGGGGCCGGGGGAGGTGGGATAGAAAATAGTGCCTGCTCTTCATCTCTCGCAGAGGTATTCGCCGCTGCTGAGAAGGGATCCTTCGTCGTCGTCGTTGCCGCTGCTGGCCGCTTCCTTCTACCGTTGATACTGATGGTTTGGCCGGGTTTTAGGCTGTAATCCGTCGGTGTGCTTGCCGGAGATGGCGACGACGAAGTTGAGGTAGACGATAAAGAGGCATTTGGTTGTGGCGGTAGCTTGGGCTGTTTGTCTGACGTTGTCGTTGCATCGGCTATCCTCAATATCTTCCTTGTTTCCTGCAAGGCCACGCCAAAGTCAAAGGCATCGCTCCGATCCTCAAACCCGATGCCCAGCAGTGCTTTCCTACCCTCGCCGACAACGCGCAGAACAAAAAATCGCGATGAGTCAAGCACATGTTCCACGGCTCCGGCATCCGTGTAAGGCGCAGCAGCAAAGAGAGTGCCGTTGTCGGGATCCTCTAGCAGGATGGCGGCAGTCACTTTGTCATGAATGGCGGTCTCGAGGATGCGGAGACGAGCAGAGAAGATTTGGCGGGTGCGGCCGGTCTGCGCATCGGGGACGGTCCAGTCGGCGGCAGTGTAGCCTTTCATGGAGGCCAGCGGAGGGACAGTGTAGACGTGCACGAGACGAGTGACGAAGAGGACTCTCTGGAGGGACTGTCCTGTTGCGGGATCAATAGCTGGCGACGACATGTTTGCTGGCAGTTGGCTCTGCTGGACTTGGAGCTAGCTGTGTTGTCAATGCTGGCATGGGCGTATCATCTTAGCGTCTTAACTAACTAGTTATATATTCGCTCTATCAACGAGTTCGTGAGGTTGTTTCAACTTTTGGCTAGAGACTTAGAGTACGGAGTAGTGCTATCGATAAGAGACCGCGCTAGGCCGAATGCAGACACGTGCATTTTAGAACAGTTACCAACTTAGCAGTAGAACAGCAGAACAGTAGAACTTAGTGCGTACTAGACTAGTTACCACTTCGTACTTACAGGTTTCAGTCCTCAGCAGAGACGCAGGAACAGCAAATGTCTCAGGTGGTGAAACATGCGCTTTCCACGTACGACGCCGTGCCGCTGTCCACTAAGTCTAAGTACACCGCCGTAGTAGTAGCTACTCTAACTAGGTAACTAGTTACGTAGTAAAGAGAACGTTTGGACATTATTATTGTGCTATGCAAGATTGGCTGTGGCGAGTTATGACTTTTATGTCTTGCTTCAAGTTGATTGGGACACTCTTGAGTCTATACTCTATAGATATACTATGCTGTAACTACCGAGGCATGCATCATTGCATAGTATCGCCAAGTTAAACGCTCCAAGGCAGTTACAAATTACAATAATAAGCTGATTAAACTGCTTCATAGTTCATACTTCTAGTCTCAAATTAATATCCAAGAGTCAAAGACTCATCCAGAACGCGGTCTCCCATGGAACTGCAGTGCCAGCCCCTAGCTAGTTCTCTTTGGTGCTAGTGCGGTTCAGCCAAGACCGGCCCAAAGCCTCAGGCAGCCAGGCTCCAATCGCACACTCGCTCGCCGCATCCACTCCTCGACTCTCCTCACTACTCACTACACTGTACTCACTACTCATCACTCGCTCACTCTCTCTCAGCACTGCGTAGATCCGTTCGTTCCTTTCCTTCTCTTCTCTCCCTCCCTCCCAGCCAATTTTGACACAGCAACAAGCTCCATGAATTCACTCTGCCTGTCTGGCCGAGTCTGTCACCAGCCCAGGCGCCCGTTGCTCCGTTACACCGCCGACTAAAGAGAAGAAGTTCAAAAACTGGAAAAGAGTACGGCTCCCGCAGGCAACCCTCGCCCAGGAGGCCACTGCTGCCACAATGGCAATATGGCCCTTCGGTCGCAAGGGCAAGCGGCCGAGGAGTCAGATGAAGGCGTCTGATGCTGCGGATCGCCGCTTGTCTCTGGAAGACCCCGTGGACAAGCCTCCCACGCTGGCCGCGAGAAAACCGTCTCGCAAGCGGTCGAAACGCGACAAGCACCGGAGTGCCGGTTCTTTGCGTCGCCAATCTCCTCCTCCTGTTCTACCTTCTCGTGCCGCTGCCGCTGCCGCTGCCGCCGCTGGGACGGAACGTGCTACGAGACCTGCCCCCTTTGCCTACAACCTGGACAATCACACATCGCTTTCAAGTATTGGCCAGGACAATTTTACTGTTGCTCGCCCTGCGCCCATGCTACAGAGGCGCTCCAACTCTACTGCGAACAAGGGCACTACGCTGAAGAAGCGGCTCAGCAAACGCTCCGCTCGCGAGATACAACGGGAGCAGGAAATCAAAGCGTTGAGCTCTTCGCCCCCTCCTATCCATCCTCATTCTGCCGCAACATGGGGCTATCTAGTCTCTGATGTCCGCCGCGGGCCGAGCATCCATGCCTCTAACCAGAGTCTCCCCATCGACTCTCATTCTCGGTCGTCCATGTCGGAGAGCTCCGATTGTTTGTATACATATAAAGTTAATGCTCTTGCTGTTTTCGCTCCACGGCCCGTCATCCGCTATTCCGAACACCATAACCACCACAACAAGATACTTCCTCCCCGAAGCACAAATCCCTCGGCCAACTCTATGCGCAATATTACTGACGAGGAGGATTGGAATTCCCGTAAGAGAGTCGCCGAGCTGGCCGACGATTTGGATGCCACTGCCTTGAGAGAGCTTTTGGAAAGAGATCGCCGGCGGAAGGAAAAGAAACGTCAGCAAGACCAGGAAAGAAAACAGCGACGTTTGCAACGAAGATTGGAGCGTGAACAACACGAGCTAGCCGGACCTCAGAATGCGGAAGGATTGCGTATTGCGAACAATGATGAAGAAGAAGAAGAAGAAGAAGAGAGAAAAGAAGCTCAAGAACTGCGCGGCCGAGACAAAACTCCGTCTCCCGCTACATCCTCGAGGCAATTCCACCCGGAGACGAGTATCGAGGAAGAGCATGAGCCGCAACTTGGGGAGGAGGACAGCGCCTACGTCCCGGAGCAGTCGGGCTCATGGTTACGAGAGTCTTCTAAGGATACGCAAGATGGCGAGAAACGCTTTTCTGATATTTCGGCCCACGTGATCGGGAATATTGACGACCGGTCTATTCGAGCCGGCAAGCCAGGCCATGATCTCAACACATTATCGGAAGACGAGGTTTCACGGCACCGCTCTCCGCTGTACCAGGCCGTTGCTAGCACCAGTTCAGCTCGTATAAGCAGTGTAGCCCAGGAGTCATTTTCCGACCTTTCGCGCACGGAGATCTCCGAGAAGCGGCTCTCCGATGCTAGCAGCAGCAGGCGCATGGCCTCTTGGATTTCATTCTTCCGTCGTCCTAGCCTACGCAAGAGGAGATCAAGAGAGGCTGACGCGCCGCCTTCTGAATTTTCCAACACGTCTCGGGATTCATTTATGAGGGCACAATCGCAGGCCGGCAAGCCAGCTATGCCGATTCCAATTCCCATTCCAGAGAGGACTTTTCGCCGAACGGGCACGGTGTATCGGTCGCAGTCTAAATTTGTGGAGCACTTGGGGGATTATCCCATCTCACCGCCCGATTCCCGCATGCAGTCTCCGGTCCCTGTGCTTCTGAAACCGGCTGTGGACATGCCAGCTGTGGACGAGTTGGGTCCTCGTCAATCTTTTACTGATGTGGAAGAAGAAGAAGCATACCAATACGAAAACCAGAACGAGAACGAGAATGAAAATGAAAACGAAACTACAAATGAAAACGATGACGGACGAAGCCGTCCGATGTCATGGGATGGGAACAGCGGCATGCTGTCTCAGTCATTGGCATCGATTGACTCGGAAGGCTCGTGGATGTCAGGGAACTTTCTACGACGGATTTCACAGCAGCAAAACTCTAACAACTATACCTCATGGCGCAGCAGCACCGGGAAGAAAAAGCTTATAAAATACCAGGATGCCGAGGAGAACGACGAAGAAGGTCTCCCTAGCGACGAATATCTAGATGAGTTGGCCGAGGAATCCGCAGAGGAAGAAGCGTCTAACTCTACTCATGATGTACGACGAGCTAGCAGCTCGGCCATGGGGCTGGCCAATGCGGACGCATTGAGCGAAGAAAGCAGACCATCTTCGCAGGACAATGCAAGCGGTCTGGAGACTTGGCATGGGGTTGTGCTGGAGAGGAAACCGACAGTGGTTCGGCGCGGATCGGACCGAGCGCGGGTAGTGTCCAACGCAGCAGTGCTTAGTGATTACGACATGCTGGATACATCATCCATTGCGGACGAAGACAACGACAACGCGAGTCCTATCAGCCAAGAGAGCGAGCCCGTTGAGGTGAAGCGTGCGTTGAGTGTTGACCTGGGCCGTGGCCACAAGCATGCTCGTCAGATCAGCGCTGGGAGTGCCAAATTATTGGACATTCAGCGTCGGGAGTAGCACGAGGAATGAACGGGGAACGGCTTCGATGTCAGCCAGTCACATTCTTTACAATTTGGAAAGAAAAATGAAAAATGAAAAATGAAAAAAAAGTGAAAAGAAAGAAAAGGCTTGATCAGAGACAAAGAAAGAAAACGCCCAAACAAAAAAAAAATAACTGGAAAAACAAACCAACAAAGCAGAACCCAAAAAAGTAAAAAAGTCGAAAAGAAAGAAATGGCAAAAAAGGTAAAAACAACAAAAACATTCAAGCCGCCCAGAAAAAAAAGCAGTAAAAAATATCACTACGAACAGCATCATGATTCTATCTTTACTCTTTACACAAATCGGCAGACTCGCAACCGTTCTTTGCGTCCTATCCTGACTCCGACTGACTACCGTCGACTTGTACATACCGACTACTCCATACGCTAACTGTGTTATCATCTGTTATTCTTCCATCCTGTTGCTGTTGCTCTTTTCGACCTGTTCTATGATTGTATCAGATACCCCATGCCCAATGTTGCGTTGATTCGCTTGTGTTTGCCTTGTTGGCCATCTAGAAGTATGTACGTCGCTGGTATTTCAGATATCTAACTGTATGTAAGCATATACACATACATATACACATATACACATATACACATATATAGTATATACATATATAACCATATAACCATATATATTGGCGTAGTTATATTATGTTGTGCTTCTATATGGAAATTCGTATGTAAAAATCCAGACTTCCCAAACCGGAAAGCACGTCATCCTGCTCACCGCCTGCCCTTCTCGGTTGCGGCTGGCCTGAAGAATCTGGCAGTCCTGAATCTTCACAACCTCGAAACAACAAACAAACAAACAAACAAAAAAACGCGAACTGTACAAAGATGAGGTAGGCAGACTATATTTTCCTTTCCCCTCCGGTTCATGATTCATCTCTATTCTGCCAGTAGATTGGAATGCCAGGACGCTGGATTAGAGATCAGCAGAACGTTCGGCGGTGTTCTGGGCATCGCAGGGCTGACTTTCTAATTTCTGCTTACGAGAGCAGCCTTCTGACTAAGCCTCTTTTTGCCCCTCCTCCTGCTCTGCTCCTCCTCTATAACTACTCCTCTCCCTCTCCCTCCCTTGCAGACGTCTCTTCCTCTTGCTTCCCCATATTCAACAGATCCAAAGACCACACACATCAAGATCAACGCTCAATTCTAATCAGCCAGCCCTAGCCCTCTCACTCTGGCATCGCCGTCTCTCCGTCGACTCGCTGTTACTGCGTCATCCCGCCGCACGTTTACGTCAACTCCTCTGAACAGATTCCGCTCTACTCCCGTCACAATGGTTGTCAAGCACCTCACCAAGTACGTTCTGTCACTGTGAAATTGTCCTAATGACTAGAGAGAAATATTAATGGTTGACTTGCCAACAGCAAAGCTGAATTCCAGGCCGCCATTGCCAGCAACAAGCTGGTCGTCGTCGACGCCTTTGCCGAATGGTGCGGTCCCTGCAAGGCCATCTCGCCCAAGGTCTCGGCCTGGAGCGACGAGCACACCGACGTTGACTTTGTCAAGTTCGATGTCGACGAGAGCCCGGACGTTGCCCAGGAACTCGGAATCCGCGCCATGCCTACCTTCCTGTTCTTCAAGAACGGCGAGAAGATCCACGAGGTTGTCGGTGTGAATCCGCCTGCGTTGGAGGCTGCTATCAAGAACAACAAATAAATTAGTTTTGGGCGGTCCTTCTGTTTCCTCTCTTTTATTGTATGTTAACCAAACAGATCACTCCAAGTGGAGAAGTTGAATGGTACTACTATTTCCATATGAATCGAAATTATGTATAAAACCACTTTTCTAGACATGTGAATACCCACCTATCTAGGGGGTTTCCTTCTCTGCAATCCCCGTCTTCGTCTCAACGTATCCCTCCTCATTCTTATTCATCTGAATCTTCTTTACAAAACAGCTCGCGACCACACCGACTGCCGCCACGCAGGTATAAAAGATCCAGATATTGCTCAAACTCGCCGACCAGGCATCCCGCACCACACGTCTCTGCGCCGGATCCGCCACAACACTATCCAGCAGGAAGATGCTCGCCTCCGCGCTCTCGCCGGCAAAGAGACTAGTCTCATTGGCCGTCAGCCCGGCCGCGCGCAGATCCGATTTGCGCGCACTCATGCTATTCGAGAATATAACCCCGCCCACGACAACGCCCACCGACGTGGCCAGGTTGCGTATAAACCCGAGCGTGGCCGTTGCACTCGCTGTCTCGGCCTGCGACACGTTGACCTGCAGCGCTATAATGGGCGGCGCGAAGAGGCAGCCCGTGCCCAGACCCGTGACGATCTGGTAGAGGACGATCTTGGCGAGGGAGGAATCCGTGTCGAGGTCGATGTACAGTCCCGTGCCGAGAGTGGTTAGGATTGAGCCGATCAGGATGACTTCACGGTAGCGGCCGGTGTGGTGCATGAAGAACCCGACAAAGGCGCTCATGAAGGACTCCGTCAGCACGATGGGGAGCACCAGGACACCGGACCGTAAGGGCGAGGCGTCTTTGGCTGATTGGAAGTAGAGCGGGAGGTAATATTCGCCGCCGAGAAAGACCTAAATCTGTTCTTAGCCCGATGGTCCTCCATCTATCAAGCACGCAACTAAGTGATAATGATGGCAAGTATACCATTCCCTGACAAAACGTGACCACAAAACAGGCAATATTAGAAGTCTTCTGGAACACACTCAACGGCATGAGCGGATACTTGGCCAGCCTCTTTTCGCAGTAGATGAACACAAGCGACATCAAGCACCCAAAGACAATCAGACAGATAACCTGCGGCGAGCTCCAGGAGAACGTGTCGCCGCCAAAATTCAGCCCAAGAAGGAGCATCAAGGTCAGTCCCAGGATTGACAGGCTACCGGACCAGTCCACGGCCTTGATGCCTTGCAGAAACGGCGTGCGCGGGTTGTGCACGTCCAGGAAGAAGAAGATCAGCACGAATGCGGTGCCGCATACGGGCAGGTTGATCCAGTATACCCATCGCCAGGAGACTTTTTGCGTCAGAGCACCGCCCATCAGGGGTCCAATGGCGCTGGCAACAGCCCACATGAATTCAAGCATGCCGAAATAGAGGGTGCGCTGTCTGTTTTTTTTTGCTTCCGTTTAGTGCATCGAAAAATAGAATCCATCATATGGTAGTAGTAGTATTCACCCACCTCACACTGAACAGGTCCGAAATCGTAATAGTAACCAGCTGCAAGAAACCAGCACCAGCAACACCCTCCAAGGCCCTCCCCGCAATCATCATGCTCATATCAACCGCCTCGGCGCATATAATCGACGAGCCGAAAAACAGCGCCGCTGCCGCCAACAACAGCGGTTTCCGGCCCCAGATATCCGACAGGTTGGCCCAGATATTGGCCGCTGCGGCGTTGGCAAGCAGATACGCGCCTCCGATCCAGACGTAGCCAGACGCCGAGTGCAGGTCTGCCACGATGGTTGGGATGATGGTGGCTACGATGGTTTGGTCTAGCGCTGCCACGAAAAGACTCAGCTAGTATTTATACGTCAGTGATATTTACAAAATTCTGGCAAGTTTCTTTTTCTTTTTTCTTTTTTTGTTTGAAGGAGGGCCCATGTTCAATACCGAAAGAGCAACTAGAATTGCTACAATCCTGAATCTGCCTTTCGGCGTCGTTTCTCCTGCCTCTGCATCGCCAGCGTCTGCATCTGCGTCTGACGGCGCGGGCTGGTAGGCTGATTCCTGGGCTGCTGTGCCGGACACTGTGGAAGACAGATGCGCGAGTGGGATTTCGTCGATTATCTTCGTGCTTGGCACAGTTGGGACGTCGTCTGTGCTTGATTCATGTATAGATGGTACCTGCGACTTTTTGGCGGTGTGGTCTGGTGTCGCTGGGGACATGTCTGCTGGCGGTCCCATGGTCGCAGATTTCTTCTTTATTTGCCTATATGTAGTATCTGGCACGCTTGAATATATTTTGTTCTTCACGCGCAATGTGCATTCAAGCAGTTGAATAATGGTCAAGTTGAAGTTTCAACAAGTGAGTCTAGACTCTAAAGCATTTATAAGATGCCATGCCGGCGAACTTTCGGCGCCACAGCTCGGGCTCAACACAGAGGCCTTTCTCGAACTGGAGAGCCAGATATATGCCATACTCCACGCCCCTTCTAGGACAATTACAAAAGTTCCGTGCAACGAACCAAAGAGCTAGTAAGTGACGCTGGCTGCTTATTCCTGTCCTGTCGTATGAGTCTGTCCTTGTTAAATAATTGGATACCTGGCGGGAAGGTAAAGAGTAACCCTCATCATGGCAGGATGGCCGAGTGGGTTAGTGTTCCCAGTTTGATTAAAATTTAACAGCAATATACTAATTCCATTTTAGTTAAGGCGATAGACTCGTTCGTGACTCCCTTTCACATTTCCTACCTACCTGCCGTCCACTAACCCTCTTTAGGAATTCTCCTGGAATATCTATTTACTTCGTGTAGCGTCGGTTCAAATCCGGCTCCTGTCGTTTCTTTTTTTCCTTTTTTCTGCTCTCTTGCCGTCCACTTTTATATGTAGTGTTAGTTTTTGTTGGATTTACCACTGCACCAAAAAGACGTCGGGTTACAGGGTAAACCCTCAACCCGTCCAACACACCCCCTCAGCGAGGCCCTGTAGGCTTGCATCGCTGATTTCTCA
>JAMAFX010000354.1:0-18683 GCA_023625875.1 Trichocomaceae sp. PYS4502 | reverse complement strand
TTGATCGTCCTTGTAAAAACTACCGCCGGATTCTTTATAACTCAGGATTGGCCGGAGTAAACCCACCAATCCAACAAGTCTCTTGTATATTGACAGACATTTGCTGTTTTCCAAACGGCATTGAACGAGGTTGTTTCGCTCGTACGAGATACACGCTGATGTATTGCAAAACCATCCGTATCGGAAACTTTGGTCGTCTACGCAAGCCTTTTTCACCATGCTGAGATTTCGGAGACAGCCATCGATATCGCCCATCTCGTATTGAAACCAAGGAACGTGTTGCATTAGTTCGAGGGTGCCTTCAGAGACCCGAAGTCGCTGTGGATCTCGCAGACTTTTGAGATCTTTCAAAGTGGTTTAAGAGAGACAGGGCATGGGGGATATACTGATTGCATAACTCCCATTTACCGGCATGGGATGTAGATCCGGGAGGTGACGGAAATCCCTGGAGTACCAGCAATGCTGCAATATCGAAGTACTTCTGTTGGCCATTGAGCAGACCCTCGACGCTGTACTGAAAAGCTGTCTGGACTAGTCTGTGAATATACAAGGAGTTTCCATCCCGCTTCAAAGATCCGGCACTCATCAGTTTATGGATTGCAGTTTCAACTCTAATAGTAATTATTAGTGTGTGATCAACTGAAAGGAACCCGCGCTGCTCTTTACGGTCTCAAGGCAACCGTGGGGGCAATTCCAACGGAAGGCTGCCTCGCCACGGCTCAATGGATTGCCACAAGTGGTGGGCTAGCGAAGTCAGTAGCGGATCTTGCCCACTTAATGAATGTATTGATGGACAGATCCGACCTGCAAGAGAACGTTAAAAGCTGCTGGAATGGTCTCCGTGTCGGTTTCGTCGACCTGGAGCTCTGGCAACCAGCACCGTTTGTCGTTGAGCCTAGGGAGGATTTCAAGCAGCAATCGGTAAGTTTTTGACATGAATCCTTCTTTGCTTACTGGTGTGCTGAGCGACTTTTTTTGGGCAGTTGCAAGCGATAGCTTCCGCTATCGCTGTTGTCAAAGCAAAGGGTGCTGCTGTTAAAGAGCATGTCCCATTGATCCAACTGGTAGATGTGACTAAGGACACAGGTGTAAATGAGATTGAACAATTAATGAGTAGGTCTTCCTCGATGTCAACACAAACTCTTGCTAATTCAGGTGCAGGACACCAAGCTAGGAAGGGCTTCGAAGACTTCCTACGTCTATTCCCTGACCATCCTATCAAGACCATAGACGATATCATCAGGTTCAACGAAGAACATGTAGATATTGAGCTCCCTCCAGGTAAAAGCCACGTCATAACAAGAGACAAAATGGAGGATGACTCCGCTGCCACGTTTTTAGTTCTGACCATTTCTTTTGTTGTTTAGATCATCCTCGTCAAGAGGTACTCGTGAACGCGGCCAAAGATACCATGACGCCTGAACACTTTCAAATATCTTTTGAGAAGGTAAGAGCCAACACGATTTGCGCGATTCAAAGTACACTAGATGAGTACGGAATCGACGTAATCATGGGTCCAGCTGATGCACGGATTGCCAGTGTGGCTGCAGCTGCAGGTTATCCTGTAGCAACAGTACCTCTTGGTTATGCCGACTTCAACGGACATCCCTTTGGTATGAACATTATTGCTCCAGCAGGGACGGAGGGAAAGATTTTGGAGGTGATGAGTGCATGGGAATCGACTTTCCCGGATGCGAGGAAGCCCCCACCACTCTTGGTGAACTGGGACGGAAAGCCAGTCGCCAGTATTTGAATGACCACTGGCTACACTACTAGCACTTTGTAGCATTGTAGGGTGATGGGCTACTTTAACAGAATTATGAAATCTACATATCACACCATATTCCTCGGCCAATCTCCTTGTCTCTTGAACATGCTGCACAGTGGGCAGGTTGTATTGGGACCAGATTATCTAATTTCAAATGCTTAGGCCTAGGAGTGGCAGTATTGTATGC
This sequence comes from Trichocomaceae sp. PYS4502, assembly GCA_023625875.1. Lineage (NCBI taxonomy): Eukaryota > Fungi > Ascomycota > Eurotiomycetes > Eurotiales > Trichocomaceae > Trichocomaceae sp. PYS4502. The sequence continues at coordinate 16,728 of JAMAFX010000354.1, read as the reverse complement.
TTTTGCCCAAAAGCTACCAAAGTGTTCAAAGTAAAACACGAACTACAGCACTGACTAGGGTAAGTCTAACTAAGAATAGAGAATAGCTAGGGACATATTCCAAGTCGATAGATTTGTGGCTATCTAGAGTCCCTGTGTAGTTTGTGGCTGTGCCATCAGGACCTGGTGAGGCTATGGTGGAAACTATCTCCAGTCGTTTACCTATATAAAGCCGCCATGCCCGGAATTATGAAGATGGGCAAGTTCCCCCGACGATGCAGATACCGCCGAAAGTGAAAACTGCGAAGAACGTTGAAAACCTCGACATATTCGAGTGAATGCAACTTTTGGAGGATGTATTACTTTTCAAGTTTTCAAGTCAAGATACCTATATTCGTAAGTGTCGAACCGAAATTTGCTAGCCGACTTACTCTCATGCCTGATGGCAGTCATATTTAGTCTCTAGCATCTCATTAACTGAGGAGGGCTACACTTTCCAACTGTCCCATAAAATACATGGAAACTACATAGTTCCATTATATTTCACACTGCATGATGTGGGGGTTGGATATATTTCGGCGTTACAGTGTCACCAGATTACCTCGTTTGCTGACGGCCCAATTCGTGTGCTCCTTTATAGCAAACGCAACAGCTATTCCAAAAAACGAAGCAACGGCGGATTCATAATCCATGTATGCATTGCCATGGCAACATGGATCATGAGACAAGTCCGATGATTTTTGATCATGTAACTACACTGCTGTTTTGATTCATAATTAACGGCAGAGAATACAATCCCGTAAACGGTCGTGAAGATGCCATTACAGCGCGTAGAAGGGTCAGCACAAAATTCCATTTTAAAATATGTTGAGTGGTCATAGGTCTTAAGAATCTTAAAACACGCACATGGAAATCTCGAAAGTGTGGACAACGCTATTGAAGGCGTCTGGGCCTTTGAGATTAAGGTTCCTCTTCTTTGTGGATCCTCCCGCTCGCCGCTGTGGGGCCGGCTGCCGCGGGCCGCTTTCGCTAGAGATGCCGGTGCCGAACATAGCGGCATACCGAACCATGATGCATGATGATCTACTACATAGTACGCCGAATACAAAGTATTTATAGATGGTCAATGGGCATATGTAGCAAGCCCTAGATGTCCATGCCAATACTGCTTGCAATTTGTAATAGTTGACATTATTTGTATCCTTTCAGCGGAGTCTAGATACTTACCAGCCAGTCATGACTAACGAGACCTTCGAACCTGCTTTTCCTGACTCCATCCCGACGCCAACCAGGATATCTTACGGCATCTCTTTCACCGAATCCTGTACAAGGCATGTATCCGAGACCTTTCACAAATCTGCGGCCTATGTAATTGCTTCATCGAGTCTTTCCAAGCAAACACCCTACCTCAGTCAACTTGAAAAGGCACTGGGTAGGAATCATGCCGGCACTTGGATTGGTCTCCGTCCACATACGTTCTGGGATGATCTCGTGCCTATTATCAACGACATCCGTGGTAAAAATGTAGATATTATCATTACTCTTGGCGGCTCCTCTATTGCAGATGGCGCGAAAGCAATTACATACGCACTCGCCAACAATGTCAAAACTGTCGATGATATGCGCACTCTTGTCACGCCCACATCTGAAGATCGCACCCGCAAGATCAAGATCTTGGAACGCGATGGTGTTGGAAACGCACCTACGGTGCCATTGGTCTTTATCCCAACCTCTCTCTCTGGAGCCGAATATTCCAAATACTCCGGTGGTACCAACGTAGTAACACACCAAAAAGACCAGCTCACACACCCTGGAATGTACGCATACCTTGTTATTCTTGACCCTCAGCTCACGGTTACGACTCCATTCGACGTCTGGGTCCAGTCTGGCGTTCGGGCGATTGATCATTGTTGTGAGGCGATATGCAGCTCAAACGCACAGCCTGCTGTCGACATATCATCCGAAAAGGGATTGAGGCTACTTCTACCTGGATTGTTAAAAACTGCGGAGGACCCACAGAACTTGGAAGCTCGTCTGAACACTCAGCTTGGTGCGCGTTTGGCTATGACTGCGCTGAATTCGAATCCAGCTGTCATGAAAGGGGCCTCACACGGCATCGGCCATCAATTGGGACCCCTTGGGGTGGGACATGGACATACCAGTTGCGTTCTCCTACCGGCAGTAATGAAGTGGAATGCGTCAAGGGCTTCTGAGGCGCAGAATGATATTCTCGGACAACAGGAGAAATTGAAGAAAATCCTTCTCGCTGAAGATAGCGTTACATCGGTATTGCGGGAAGCAAAGCTAGACATTGAGAAATGTGATGTTGGGGATATCCTTCGTGCTGTTTTCAACAAATTAGGCATGCCTGCTACGTTGAAGGACGTTGGCGTTGGCAGAGATAAATTCGAAGCCTTGGCAAGGAATAGTTTGAATGATCCCTTCTTGCCTTGCAATCCGGTGCCCTTGTTGGAGAGTGATTCGGATAAGGTATTGGAAATCCTTGAATTGGTAGCTGGTGATGCATAGATGGCTACTGTCGAAGCACGATATTATCTCTTTCTACATTGGATACCGCTTCAAAAGACACTGCATAAAAACTGGCACTTATAGTGGGCAGTTTTAGAGATATGATCAAAGTACAGTCGATACTCGGTACCCAGTAGTACCTAGGTATATTTAAGGAAGCCAAACGCTACCGCTGGAAAGACTGCCAAAAAATCCATAGTCAGGTGTCCGGGTTGGAAATGTACGTAAATTTGTCCATTGTCTGCGTATACCTAGGGGATTATGAATTGGAGGTAGAAATTCCTTACATAGTCCGCTTGCAAAAGAACTTAATATCCTATTGAGTACCACAATATTAGCAACAATCATCTGTCCCCAAAGGAAGCAGTTCAGTGTACAAGAGACCGCTCTTCCTTCTCCGCAAGCTTCCTCTGCACAAATTCATCAAGGCTATCTCTCTCTTCGACAGTGAGTAGATTAAATCTCTCCTCTAGATTCCCCTCCCCGAAAAACCGACGGTCAATCTTTGACCAATACAACATATCAAACGCCCAGCTTCTCCTCGCCGCATAACATACCCAGAAATCGCCACTCTGCCAGCTTTCCAGCATATGCTGTGAGAGGCGGTCAGCATCAGTCAGAATCCCTCGTGAGATTAAGCTGTGTTCGCGTTTCTGCATCTGCTCAAGAAATACTGGAAGACGTCTCTCGTACTCTTGTGTCCACTCGTCAAGACCCCCATTCCAGTACTCTGGGCGCTCCAGAAGTAACCACGAGGGCGGAGTGTAGACAAATTCTGCGGGAGCAGCATAAGTAAACTCCCAGTCAATCACTCCAACAGCCTTGAAGCCGTATTCGGAATTTGCTAATACATTTGCGGGTCGGAAATCGTCGCAAAATAGCTTAAAAGGGCCATGGTCATAAGAGCACAGTCGATTTTCCCGCGCCAGTTTTCGGAATAAACATCTCGCAATATATTTGCGTTTGCAATCTTGCGCCGACCCAATTGCATCATTGCGCTGCACTGATAGATGAGCCATGTGCATTTCTGCAAGAGCCAGAAAATATGCCGAAGCAGTCTCGAAGGTGGTCTGTGGTAGTAGATGCGGAGGGAAATCACCCAGTTGAACGAGTTCATTCATGTTTATGGTCAGAGGACGATGAGTAACCGTCCATTCGTCGTTGAAATCGCCATCTTCCGGGTTGGTGATGGAACCTATCTTGGTAAATGATTTCCTGGCCAACTGAAGTAGGATATCTGCCATATCGCTATACACTGACCGGAGCCGATCTTCATGAATGTTAGGATCAAGAATGGACCTTTCATCATCTTGCAGGCCCGGGGTGTTCAGTGCATCAACTAGGTCGGAATTGCTCTCTATATATTCCATAACAATAAAAGGGCCCAGGCCCGCCGGATTCTGATCAGACATCCCATAATGCAGAACACGAGGGATGCGAATGCTGGTTTGCCGCTCAATAAATCGCATAACAAGCACTTCTCGCTGGACTTTTTCTTCAGGAAACATAGAAACTCCAGGAATAGGAAAGCGGACAATGGTAGAACTGCCATCTAGGAACTTCATACGGAACATCAAGTTGAATGAACCTTTCTGTGGATTAAACAGTTCTTCCGGTGAGCCACCTGTATGCTGGGTTATGACACGGCCGACCTCTCTAACGATCTTCTCGTTAAAAAGACTGTCTCTCCAAGTGTGGGAGATGTGATCGCTTCTTTCCCACGCTAGATCATCAAACATCATGCGCCGCTCTGTAGCAATTGGTTCTCCATGATAGGACTGCATTGTGAATATGGCGTTGCTTACAATAAAGCAACCCGGTTAGTGGAGGCTAATCCAACAAATTTATGCAGTCTACTGCTGCAGCGCTAAAGCCCTAGGCAGAGATGGGTGCTGAAGTGGGATCCGATTGGTCTGCTAGCATGTAGATGTATACTTTACGCTTCAATAAAAATCTCCTTGGGTTAAATGGTACAGTCAATGTGTAAATCAGACCGAGCAGGGCATAGACACTGTAGTTTAATGCTCCGTAGGGAATACAGTTCATTTGTGGTCAAGGCGGCATTTCGGATGGACCGGATAAAGAACTAGATTGTACTGTATCTTCCCATCTCCATCTTCCAGTTAATTCCCGAGTTGAAGCACATGAACTAGAGTAGCCAACTCCGGTGCTTACGCCAGTCCTGTCTAGTGCCCTCCCTTAAGTCATCGACATTGAGTAAATCTACGCCTTCACGCACCAAGACATGCCACACATGATTACGCAAGCCTCGCGGCCAGGAAGGTGTGCCCCAATAACGTACCTTTAGACCGCGAGAATGAGCGATTTGAATCTGCGTGCGAATCTTGGTTAATTGGTCCTGTGAGAAACGGTTTCGATGGAGACTGCCTATTGTCTTCCCGAAGTGCACTGAGGCATAGTAGCTATTCGAAAAGTTGTATTCGTTTGATAGTTCGTCCTGGTAGGATATTGGTGGCGGGGATTCCAAGTTATCCAAGGGAGCATCATAGAAAATGTCACGGTATGTGTCATTTGTTATTACCCGATGTATGGGCGCGTCGCCGGAGGCAACGATAGTAATTGGTCTTTCGTTAATGGCAGTTCCATTATAGAAGGTCAAGTAGCCTCCATCACGTAACGGTTGTAACTGGTCCATTACATATGGCCACAACTTGTCACCGTCCGTTTTGAAGTCAATGAGTAAAATCAATGTCTGAGTGGGGTCTGCAGCAAAGACTCCAGCTAACGAAGTGGTAGAATCAAATTCGTCGGGAAAATTCAAAGGGTTTGCCTGGGAGTTGCGCTGATGGAGAATGTCTAAGAGTGGATTGAGGTATAGGGATTGCAGAGTTGCCCGGCGGTTCAGGGCAAACGGATTGTGACCAACAAGAAGATCTTGGTCAGACAGCCAGATATCCGCCTCGACGCCCATGCAGCCAGCTTGAAGAGCGGAATGCAGTGGAACATCCTGCCAATAATCGTTGTGAGAATGGCATCTGCTGACGGGAATCCCGCGTGTACCTCTCTGCGAGATGGCGGACAGACGACTATTAGGAAGCAGCCAGGCATCGAGCTGGTCATCGAAATCGTCAGGGAAGAGCGTAAAAAGACAACCCAAAGAGATCGAAACGACATTTATTAGACCTCTATGTCCAAATAGAAGTGAGAAATAGAAGGTTCCAAGGTTAGCAAGATAGAAGAATGGGCAAGCCACTTGTCTGGGATCTCACAATAACATCACCAAACCCCAGAATGGGCGCTGGACATAACGACATAATATAGCTCTTGGCGATAGAGGGTTAGCATCGCAACGCGCATGCTGACAGTTCGCTAAGGATGAAGCATAAGCTGCCAATCGAAACAATAAAGATCGCCGCGCCACGATGCGACTCTCATATGAGACATAAAAAGGCGGGGACTCATCACCAGCAAGAGGATGCCCATCGTCCATAGCTACGAGTGGTACAACCTCCTCCGACGGTATGGTCGTCATTACAGTGGGATTCATCTTGGCATTATCATTTCATACTCATCATTATACAATGAAAGATAAAGAGGAGAGCAAAATCCAGCGGAATTTGATTTGTGTCTGCCTTGAACGCGCTTTGATCGCTGCAAGTACGTCGCTTCTAACCCGAAACGGCCCTCGGCTTTCCGGGGTTCGTTTCTGTTTGCGGCATAGTCAGAATCGTTGAATTTGTGACCTTCTGATTGGCTAAGCAGTTATACTTACACAGCTCTACTACTGTCTACATACAAGTGAGATTATATGACAAGATATAAGTAAGCACATATTTACTGTTATATACATATAGATACCTAGGTAGTATGTACAAATGTTAAACGGCATTTCCAAGGTAGGTAATCGTAGAGCGTGTCTCGCAACCCTAAGTAACTGATATGCTTTAAAGCATATTCTCTTTGTACACTTAAGCACAAACAGGCTCACTGGAGCCAGAAGCGCCGCAGTAGACCGAAGAACCATCCTGGACACAGACGTCACCCGAAGGACAGGACTCAATAACCCATACACCGTAGTTGCAAATACCAAAGCTACTACCAGTGCAGCGGTATTCGCCGCTAGTAGAGCAGGGAGCTCCGGAAACAGGACAGGTGCTGCTTGGAGAGGTTGGAGAGGTGCTCGAAGTCGTGGATGTAGTGGTGGTAGTGGTTTTTGTGGGAGAAGTAGTGGTAATCAAAGTTGTAGAAGTAGATGTGCTCCTGCTCGAAGTGCTAGTAGTGGAAGTCGGTGGAGGAGGAGTGACCGCGCCGGTAGGCAAATAACCATATACTGAAGAAATAAAACCGGTATTTTCCCAGGCTTGACTTGCATCCCAAATCATGATGCCACCAAACGAGGTGTAATTATTATCGACGACATAGTCGACAATTTCACCGATAGTGGCAGGCGGTTCATAGCCGCTTCCTGCGCCCGTATTACCAAGGGCTCCTATCATGACTTTGACATGAGGGTTCAGAGAGGTAGTCTTTGCCCAGTTATCCCAAGTGTTGAAGTTGAAGTTCCACTGGCTTTCAGAACCTAAAGTGAAGTCTGCAAGTCCGCAGCCGTTATTGTAGAATTGAACCCAAATGGCGTCGAAGTAGACAGTACCAGCTAGCATCGGGCCATCAGCGTAATCTGGGTAGGGACACTGAGGGGCGGCAGTCATATAGTATGTCTTAGATGTATCGGTATTGTAAAGGGTGCGCAACCGATTGGCATAAGTTGGCATGTTGCTCATTCCAAGGTTCTCAAAATCAAAGTCAAAGCCATCAACAACTGCCGTACCAAAGGGACGAAGGACGGAGCTATTGTCAGAAACAGGTCCGAAGACCTCCCACATAAGATTAGCGAATTCTGTCGCTTCATCCTCACTGCTGAATCCACCCTCAGTGTATGTGCCACCTCCAGTAGATAGGAGGATAGTCTTTCCAAGGCCCTGGCAAGTAACAATATCTTCACTAGATTTCCCCATGGCCATTAACATCTCTAACTTTGTCCTACCAGTTATTACTAAACAAAAACTTACGCTATTTGTGGGCAATCAAGCAGCTCAGTTCCATCGAAGGTGGTGCAGTTGTTGCCTGAGTTGGCGAAGTTTGTTTCAGGATAGCCGCCAAGGCCATTGAACCTGGTGACGAAGGAGACTATATAAACCTATACGATTGTTAGCTCTCCCCTAATGCATAGTAGCAACTTCTTGAACATTGACATGATCATACGTCGACTTCATCGGAGCCTGCAGAAAAAATGATGATTAGCTTCACACATTTGTAATACATTCGATAGAATCAACAATTTACTTTGACAGTAGTAGCTCAATCGTTGTTGAGCGTTAGAACCAAGCGAATTAACGGAGTTTTGGCCTAAATGCTCGGTTAGTGCTCAATGACTGGAATCTATTCGGCTATATATGTGATAAGTAATGGATTACCCCAGTAGACAGCAATGTTGTTCGCGCTGTCCAAGTTGAGGCCGGCTTGAACAACGGTAAAAACAGCTGCGAACGCTGCGACGTAAGGAATGTATTTTGTCATCTTGAAGGAAAGTGGTGCGTCTAGCTACAGGCTAGAAGTGATAAAAAAGGAACGTAAGAAGGGAACGTGTGTAGAGAAGTAAACCAGTACTTTCCAGCTAACTAAGGAGCGACAATCACAAAAAATCTCTCGCTGTGAGGGAAAAAGAACCAAAGAAAAAAGGTAACTTTAAGTAGGGTGGGACGTATCTTATAGACCAATTTCTTAGACTCTCGAAATACGTCGTATACCTAGATAGAAGAGGGTTACACTGCCTTCGTTCATAAGACCCTCGGAACGTCTTGAGGAAATTTGGAAGTTACTATCGCATGAAGAATGACACTCTATCTAGGACTACGTACAAGGTCCACTGAATGCGATAGTATATGCCAAAAGAAAGCAAGAAGGTATCAAGCGAGTCTATCGAGATTGAAGAGCGTATTAACTGTCATAAATGTAACATTGCGATAGAGTGCTCGACATACACCTAGATAGAGGGCCTATGCAATTTTGTGATGTGAATAATCCGCGAACTATCAAGCACGAGGATTGGGAGGTCATACCTGCAGGCTGCAGGTACTTTAGCGCCAACGCCACAAGCACAGATTGCTACCCCAACTTCATACAGTAGTTATGGGATACGAGTGGATTATGGATACTATACTTACGCTACAAGCGGTCCGTCCAACAGTGTTCAACTCTCACTGTAGACCTCGGGAATCGTGGGTTTGGAGAGTAGAGAAATAGGCAGAGTAACCACCAAATCTATAAATCCTGTACATAAAACAAGAGGGGATCTACGGTCTATTTATTCAGCAAGTTCGGGCTCAGCGGTATGCAGCAGAAGGGCTGAAGGTGAGACTCTAAGCCCATGGCTTTTCGGGAGATCCCCAATGCACTATAATTAATCTCTTACAAGTTAAATTGCCGGTAAAAGGATCCCCTGAGCTAGATAAGGATAGTGTGATTTGTTGGTCATCTGCGCATAGTCATAGGCTAGTGCCTCGCAGAAACGTCACTGTAGCATTGATCTTGTAACCTTCATAAAGCCCTAACTCCCGTCACTGCCCACTCCTCACTACCTAGTACCTGGTTTCTTGCGGGCATCTATATTATGATAATATTATTACAAGGTTTCGTTTGGGAATCTAACATTTAAGTTAATGATTGGACTAATCATCTCGTCATCTCTTGGATGTGACATTGTCGGCATGACTTCAAATATGGCCAAACTGCGCGTGTGATGTTAGTTGAAATGCTGGCAGTGGATTCTTCCCTTGGTACTGATTTAACCAAAGTTAACCATGTAGCTACCAAAAACTTAAAAGGGATCCCTTTTGTCGCTTTGTGGTGACGCTCGTTTTGCAGCCTATTGTTCAACAGTCCTAAATTTGCTATACATATTCTTCAGGATGTAATCCACTTTCTGCATAATAGTCAATTCCTAAAGACTCACCTGATTGGCCGAAGATGCCTGTGGATAATAATGGCATCATTGGCATGGTTACCCCTAGATCCTCGCAGCACACCTGGGGCGCTTTTCTCGGACACGGGGTCTGTGTATTTCTTCCGTTTCTGCCTCATGAGATACATAACTGAAATTGAACTCTTGTTCGTTCGAAACACACAGCAGAATCTACCTAGGTACCTAGGTACATACGACCCTAACGCCAGCCAACACGATTACAAAAGAATCCTACCCAGCCAGCTAACATATCATAGCAATCACAAAGTGGAGGATAATACATTGCACCTGGTTTCTATCCGTTTCGTTATAACCCGTTTACGACATGGCAATTTCTATCTGTTGGTATGGCTAAAACGAGACAGAACCGCCTCCAGTGTCAAATCAGGCTAACCTCGTGTTCTCCACGAGGATATTTTCATCCCTTTCGGGGTATTCTCCAATGATGTATTCCCCAAAAGGATTAGTTTGACTACGCATGTAGTTCCACACGGATCATTATATTAAACTCCGTATTCTTCAAATGGCAGTTCTATCCCATTGATCTGGTTTGGCACCAACGATAAATAATATTTCCTTTCAATATATCACCGCCTAAGGTAGCCCGTGTATGACTCAGTCACCTGCTTGCCTGGCTGGAAGCAATCAGAGGGAGGAAACTTGAAACTCAATAGAAAAGACGAACAATGTTATTGTGCCGGGAAAGATATACCATCAGTATCATGCAATTATGAATAATCATAACCAGGAAGTTTCCGCGACATTCCAGTGCTACATATGGCCTTGCCACGTGTCCAAAAATCTATAAGATGATCGTTCTATCCTTGGAGGTGAGTGCTCAGAGAAAACGATCGGATTATCTTTGATTCTCCAATTCAACAATCCAAAATGCGTGAACTCCTCATTAAAATACATGATGGCCGTGGTGGCTGTGGTCTTGCAATCACGCATAGCTACCAACGCTGCCAAGCAGCCTTACAGCATCCAGGCAACCATTCATGTGCACCTCTCAGTGGAAGAATGCGTGACTGTACAGGACCGACACGAGGAAGGACTACGTGTGTTTGCAAAAATGAAACGCCCCAAGTTCGCAAGGCTCTGAAACTCTTGGGATTGTTTGATGTACATTGTCTCACTTGACAAATCAGATTACAAAGCTAATACGCTAGCAGTTCGAGTGTTCTGGAGGAGAGCATGGTTTCTGCTGCAAGGACTGGAGCTTGGGTAGATTTCGCTTCTGTCTGATTTGGAACAACCAGTTGGCCAACCTACCAAATTGTAAATCCCAAGTCTTCAAACCAGGTTTCAAGTAATTTGTCTACTAAAGTAATATACATCCAACATGGGCACTGTTCGAGTGAGATAGAAGCAAACCGTCACTTTATTCATATTCAACCCCCCAACCCTCATATCTCACAAACCGACCCCAAGATCCACATTATCATTGATATGGAAGCAGAGCAGCTCTCTGGGGATCTGAGTCACGACCTTCCACACGAATTCTATCATGTTCGCCGACAAGAAACCGAGCTGGGTGCCAATCCCATCATTGGCCCATCATTGGCCCATCATTGGCCCATCATTGGCCCATCATTGGCACTTCTATTTCCTGTCTGACTCTGTTGCGTAGGGTACTATTCCATTATCGAGAAGGCCCTTGCTTTGAGAATTTCAAACGGGAAGTTTGCCAGATTACGGATAATATCTATTCTTGGGGGATGACAAGTAGAGATGCTAATTAGATCGTTCCTACCATATATTTGGCGCCGTATGTTTGACCGCTAAACCGCTGCAGAAATTACCTGCTAATGCAGTAGAACATGCTCTTGCACGCAGCCATGTGGTGGAACCAATGATACATCTAACCCAACCGTGATAGTAGGGAAGTGTTCGAGGGTCAGATCTGTCTCAGACTTGGGTATAGCAAAGCCAAGGATAGAGCCCTAATCCTTAAATAGGAAGGCTATGAGTGTGAATAGAAAAGGCCATGATCAAAGCTGGGTCGATTCTGCCGAAAAACGAATACTCATCCAGAATTTACGTGTACTTCTACACCAAAGGTTTGCACAACAAGCAGAGAACTTTAATTTCCAAGGTTCTTTTGCGGCCTCAAGCATCAGCTCTAACAAGCGAGTAGATACATCGAGGAAACGAAATCGTTCGCATTGGAAAGTGCCACAGCAAGAAAGAGAGGCGTACTATCTAGGCGTACATAAAGTACTCGAACAGCAATTACGAATAAGAAGACTACCTTCTTGACCTAGTCGGAGAGCGCGCAGATTTTCAATCAGCAGTGTCAGCTGCCGTGAATTTAGTGGTGATGGTGTTAGAATAGTACGTATTGATATTTGATTGTTTAGGTACTGTGGGTGGAACAGTTCCAATATGTAATAACCCTAATCCGGCCCACAGTAAGCTGACCTCGCATGTCCCCATTCGAGAAGGTAAGCTTATGCATGGCGAATCATTCATCATCGACATTTCTTTCGATACTCGATGTCCTGATCAACCGACCCTTTTACAACGCACTGTTGGAACTCAACCCAAGAACTCTCTTGCGGTGAACGGAGCAACAAAAATGATAGACACAACAACTTCGAACACTATATGACCTAGTAACTACTACGAATATTGGTGATAGCAGAATAAGACGCAATAAATGAACATTACCCGGAGCCTCAGCAGGGGCACACTTTTTGGTGCATGAGTGTTAGGCAATATTCCGTCAATTATTAAATTGCATGCTAGTTAACAAATCTGCATACTAACTAGAAAAACATGCTTTAAACAGTCAACGCTAATAATCCAAGGAGCCAGTAAGACACTATGAGACATATTCGAGACGTTCTAGATTAATTGGATGAGTATCTAGGTTTTCCCGCTGGGAGTGGATTACATGGTGATGAATGTGCAGTAAACTGCTGATATGGTAAAGCGGTAACATGATTACAGCTGTCAGCTTCATTTATAATCATGGCTTTTGGGGGTTAATACTATGTTATAGGGTGTATAAGAACCCGGGGACACCCCCCCAAGGGAAACGAATATCAGATTCCTCATCAAACAAAAAACTCATTGCAAATCATGTCACCCACCATCGTTCTCATCACCGGTGCCAACCGTGGCATCGGAAGAGGAATTCTTGAGCTATACCTCCAGAAACCCAACCACACCGTGATTGCCGCAAACCGTGATCCCAGCCATCCAACATCCACGTCTCTGGAAGATCTGCCGAAGGCAGAGGGGACCACTTTGCACGTCATAAAGATTGACGCAACGTCTCCCACAGACCCGGAAGTTGCTGTGAAGGAGCTAGCTGCCAAGGGGATCAAACATATAGATATCCTGATTGCGAATGCGGGCATCGCTACCCACTGGCCAAAAGTAGTGGAGGTCACAATTGAAGATATCCAAAAGCACTTTGATGTCAATGTCTTTGGATTTATTAGTCTGTACAAGGCCTTTAGGCCGCTACTCAAGGAGGCCAAAGAGCCTAAATGGGTGACCATAGGGTCAAGTGCGGCGTTCTTGACGGTAAGTTTTATTAATTATCATGATTGTTTAGGTAATTCTTCGCTGACTTTTGACTGTAGTGAGTATGTCCCATTCGGCGTGCGTTAATGAATGAGTATTAAATTTCCTTCTCTCACTTTTTCATCTTCGAACAGCAATTTTCTGCCTATGAAAAACGCCGCGTACGCGCCTAGCAAACTGGTACAGCATTGGTACACCAAGGCTATCTCTGTGGAGGATCCTTGGCTGAATGCGTTCCCCGTCGATCCCGGGTGAGTCTTCAAGCAAATTGCAACGTATGTATGCTGCATAGCTAATGCCTTTTATCAGTTGGGTGCAAACAGATTTGGGTAACCGAGGTGCCCATTCGTTTGGGATAGAAAAGGCCGCCGTCACAGTGCAGGACAGTGCTGCCGGGGTAGTCAAGGTTATCGATGCTTCCACTCGGGAGACACACAGCGGAAAATTGTTTCATTTCGAAGGGAATGAATTAGCTTGGTAGTCTGGTGCGATATTGATCGGTTAAGGCGATCCTATACAGCATTGTTGATCAAATCCTGTCATAGCTTGGAATGACTGATAACTTCTCGTTGCGATCAACGACCAGCTCGCTTCTTCTGAAAGGGACATTTATGGGCCTTGGCATTAAGATCGGCACCCAGCTGAATAAGTATAAGTATGGCAGGCTCAAAAGAACGATTAATAGCCATGTGTAGCGCAGTCCAACCCGTACTGTCGTATGCATCGATCTCAATCGCCTGTTCATATTTGGAGCGGTGTTTCAGTAGCAGCTGCAATATTGTAAGATTCCGACGTAAAACTGCCCAGTGTATTCCAGAGCGACTGTCGCAGTCTACAATCCCTATTTTGGCGCCACGTTCCAGGAGAACGCGTACTACGGATTCATGGTCCTCCATGACAGCGTGAAGTAGCGGTGTGCGACCATCGCTGTCTTGCTCGTTGATATCTATGTTGCCAGTCAGGAGAAGCACTCGTACTATTTGCTCGTGGCCCGTTTGAGCCGCGATGTGGAGGCTGCTAATCCAGCCTTTTTCGTCGTCTGCTTTAGTCAAGATCTGTCGTATGCGTTTTTCGTTGGGATCAGGGTGACTAGAAGGTGACATGTCCGAGTCTGAGCTTCGGGGCTGGGAAGGTGGATGTTGGCTGTGAGTTCGAGATTGCCCTTGATTAAATTGGGATATATTTATACTGTCAGTGTTGGCGTGGGTATTCCATGACCCCGGATCCCAAGATGCCACTGTTTCAGGCCCCGGGGGGCCCAAGTGTGACTGGAAGGCGGATATATTTGGTGGTGAAAATGAGATATCTTCCGTCTGATGGTACAGGAGTTGATCAATGGCGTCAGAACCAAAGTTTATATCCGCAAGCCGATTGACTGAGCCTTCTGGTGGAGGAGATGTGGATATAGTGAGTTCGGCAGTTGTAGCTGCTGATGATTGCTCCACGTTTACAGGGCGGTTCTCCGTCCCCCGCCGTTTTCTTTCTGCAGGAACTATCAATAAGATACAGTCACATCGCAGGCAGCTGAGCATGGAAACTGCAGTGTCTTTTTGAGACTCACCACGAAACTTGCGCTGTGCCAATCTATTTTGGAGCCGGCGTCGTTCCACCAAATCCGGTTGGGACCCCTCCATTGTTCAAATATGTTGCGCTACGTGCTCTAATTTCGGATTGTTATGAGGTAATTGAGGGATTTGGATTCGCCCGTGTTGTATATAATATAGGGCCAGTAGATATCTTGCGGTGTATTTTCATCCTTATTTAGTCGTTTGTTGAAGTCCAAGAATTATTAAATACAGACGGCGCGGACAAAAATATTCCCGCTCCGAAGGCTCTACATAAGTAGAGAACAAGTTAACACATCACTCTCTACGAGCATCTCCTCTTTCATAACGGATATCAGCAAACTGGAAGATCACTACCAAACTACCCTACCAGTAAAACAAGCCACCACAGCCATGAGTGTGACCACGCCTAATGACATTTTCTCCAACTGAGTAGCACCGCTCTCACCCCCGAGAATATCAAACGCGTTGCCTACCCCGCCAAACCCCTTAGTCTCTGGGTTTGAGGATGTGGTCGCAGAGCTCGCACTGCGTATTGTTGTTGTCGTTGCTGCCGTTGTAGTGGATGAGGTACTTGAGGAGCTCGCACCAGAAAATGCAATGGTAAGATTGGGACGTGACGTTGAAGTCGCGGTCGCCGCTGTCGTGGTTAGCGGAGATGGCTGAGCGGATTGCGTTGTTGATATGCTTTGTATGGCAGCAGTTGTTGTCGTTTCAGAACTGACAGAACTGAAATCGGTACTTGTGACCAAACCAGTGCTTGTTGATGAATCTGGCCTGGGGCTAGATTTGACTACCGCGGAAGTGGTAGTAGTGGTGGTAATACTACTACCCATCGTCTCCGAGCCGGTCTCTCCTCCGCCGCAAAGCGCAGAGACTCCATATCCAGCCAGGAACTCTCCTAACAGAGTATTGCTGTCCACGTGCGCATCAGAGCATGCGACAAGTACTTCCGCATTGATAATATTCACTCCAGCGAGACAGGAACGCGAACATGTGCCGTTATTGCTATCATTCCTGGCGAAATCCTGTTTGGTGCATCCCGGTATCGCCTCTTGCCACACAGATTCGCAGGAACTGGAGAAACCTTGGATTTCCTGGAATTGTGATAATGTGACTGATGATGCGGCATAGTCGGCTAGCAGTACAAATGATAATGCCAATGCTAATAGCGATGATGTCGAGGGATTCCTTCGCCGGACAATCATGGTTGCTCTTGTTGATACTTTAATTCGCTCTTATGTCCTTTTTCTCTGTTACCGTGGTTGGAGTACAGATTTGTTCGCGATATCCCAACAGGAAAGGACGCTTAGATAATATATAGGAAAAAGTATAGGCTGCTTGAAGCTGGCCGGTGGAATGAATGACTGGCTGTGACTGATATGTCTGAGCTTAACTCTTCGATTTAGGGTGTTTCCAATGCGTAGCCGGCGAACAAATCAGGTTCATAAATCGATCAATAGTTGAAAATGCTAACGTTGTACTGTACCCAAGTTGGACGGATGATCCCACAAGCAACGCTCAAATCGGCCAGCGATTTGAATCGCACGAAAAGATGAAGACGTCCCCGACGTCGTAACTGAGGAAAGATGAAAAATTGTAAAACTCGGAACAAAAAAGAAAAGAGGGCAAAAGAAGGAAGTCGAAGAGAGGGGAGACTTTTTTGGTGATAGGTGGGATGTTGGGTCATACATGTTTCAGAATGTCCTGCGCCGACGTTCTACAAGTACAGGACGATGATTGTCCCGGACAAGCACTAGCTATCCAAAACATCGTAGCAGTTGTGTATCCCCTTGCATAGGTTCGCGTTAGTGAGGAAGCCTACGAACCTACGAGGACATCCCTAGCGTTGAAGAGTCGAAGATCCTGCAGCTCCTGAGACATCCAATGACGCGGGTTGAAAGGGGTTGAATCGTGAATCTAGGGGTAGACGTCATACACGTGTTACATAGTCTGTGCACTGTATTTGACAAAATACGAACTTATTTATGACAGGATTTCTATACTCGAGTACGTACGTATTTAGTATTATGATGACGTTGAAATAGGTACGTCGGGTGTCTGATTGATTGATTGATTGATTAATTCATCTAGCCGTCCCAGCCGCCCCACAGGCAGCTATGCAGCATGTAACCTAAT
>JAMAFX010000353.1:0-18732 GCA_023625875.1 Trichocomaceae sp. PYS4502 | reverse complement strand
GTTGAGGCCGCCTGGCCGTTGAGCTGTCGGGGCCGCGTTATTAACGTGGCCCCGTATGACTAAGAAGGGGCCGGTTACCGGGCCGTGCCCTTATCCCGAAAATACCAATTGGATAGAGTTGATCGCATTGGAATGGATGGAAATGGCACGGTCTATCAATCTTACGCTTCAATGGTTCAAAGAATGCTTTAGTTATTATTTAGTTACAATTTTTTCTAGATAATCAACATCTTTCTTATATCGTGTCATCGACTCCTAGTCTGGGTCTTAAACGTGCCTGATTGGTAGTTATTTTTAACGAATCACGATGTGTTCCCCGGACCCACACGCGGCAGCACATGATTTTATCTTAAGCTATCCCCAAGAATGATGGAGCTTAATTTGACCTCCCCTTGAAAAACCAATCACTGTCCCATAAAGATACATAGAGAATGAAACGAAGAACAACATATATAACTGCCCCGGAAGCAGCATTTGACCCGACAAAGCAAGCAATCCTGGCCAAAGACGGTCTATCAATCCGAGGTCTGGACGCGGCCAAAGAAGAGCGCTTTACATTCACTTCCAAAGAGCTACCTACCGAGGTAAGTGTATTTTCTTGCATTTTGAAATAAGTGCCAGAAACCAAATTCAACTTATTGAGAGCTCAGAACTAACCTATGCTCGTACTATTTCTTGCAAAGTAGCTTACAGAATTCCTACGTTCGACAGACGAGCTCCATATACGATGGAGCACTGAACGTAACTACGACTCCGTGGCTCCTTTTCTAGCCCGCAAATCCCCTGGTCTACATCTTTATTACACACCGTCAGATACCGAGGAAGCTACGTGCGTGTGATGGACTTCGCCTCTGAAAATGTACATTATGCTTACACTCACGCGCGAATGTTTGCAGAGATCGAATATGCCCGCTATTAAAAAGCTTATTCGGAACCGATATCAAATGCAAATCACCACGCGAGTCATTCTCAGAGTCACCTTACTCGGCAGCAACGCTCTTGTCAGCTCCGCGCCTCCAGTTCTATCATGTCCTGCCCTCACTCGACCAGTTCGTGGAATATCTCCAGCATAAGGCGTGCGACTTGAATGATAGCCAATGTCTCGACTCTCTTTTATTGGCTGACTTTGTCGCCATTGATTATGATTCTACAACACAAACAACTTCAATATCTGCATTCTGGTCCCAACCGTTTTCAGGGACTGCTGGCTGGACGGAAGACATAACAAGAGGACTTGGGTCAGCCGAGAAGGTAGAAGTAGGCTTACTTTCGAATGAAAAAGCTGTAGATAATGAAGATGTCTCACTCGGAGGATTTTTGACAGTAGTCGGCCAGGATAACAAGCTAAGTATGCAGTTACTAGCCTTCCATAAGCAAACTCGGGTTTTAGGGCTAATTTTGAATATACAGAGCCTACATTGTTTTCTTTTCCATCGCGACACCATACACTTCCAGGCGATGCTATTTATTCCACAGCCTTTGAGTCACCAAGCGGGTTACATCCTACGCTGAAAATTTCGATCTCTCCATCGGCTCTTACTCGCCCACCTGCCCCCGAAGATACGACTTGTGCTCTCCATACATATCTAACACTTCCTTCTACGATATTCGCGGACAAATATCAATTGTCTACAAATGATCACCTATTTCTAAATTCACACAATCTCGTAGGGCTGCGAGCTGTTTCTGGCGAGACGGATCTCGAGGCGCCTGACTGGGTACTTCCAAGCTGGGGATCTAATCTACTTCTTGAAATCGCTACACCTTCCGAAAATCAGGCTCTAGATGGTAGTAACTGGGACGTTACCATTCCATTGCATCTTCGGTACCTGAAGCCATCTGAAAGCGGACATCAGTCGGCATCCATACCATGGCCGATTGTTTTCTGGACCTGTAATGCCGAAGACAGCACAGAGATTGGTAAAAACCCATTTGACCTTGCTAATCTTGGTTACGATGCGCTTTTTCCTCCGAGGACTTTCTTCTTCCACCTTCACCCGGAAAGTAACGGTTCTTCCAAATCGTCTGCTGGAGGGACACTTATGCAAGAAATCAGCGTCCCGGTGCTGAAGAACGCCACAGATAGCGAGCGCGCGTATGGGGGGGTAGCATTTCAAGTAGAGATGGGCACAATAGTTGCTATTTCGATAGGATTCTTATGGGTTTTGTGGAAACTGATATATATTTACATGTCTCGTGGGATTGAAGATTCACCACGCAGCTCACCGGATTCGACAAAGAAGGCAGACAAAAAGAAGAGATAGATCAATGCTGTCGAAGTGGAGCATCCTGGTTGAATAGAGCCACTAAGCCGCTTTTTGAATGCGAGACTTTCTTAAGTGGAATAGTGATTTTGTACATGAGTTAACTGCTATAATGCCTTGCATTTGCATTTTGAAAAACAGCATTATTCCTGAGCAGTGAAGGTGCCTTGGTCCCAATAAATCAGTTCTTGACTGGTCCACTGGAGTAAGTCCTAAATAGAGGACTGGAAGTTTATTCAAACAGAAAAGGTATAGTGATATAACTATTCAAGCATTATAACTCAACAATTTCTGAAGCCTTTTATCCGCATATATAAGACAGTCTATAAGAACAAATAGCCGATGGATTATACAATCGGTAGCTATATCAACTGAGTCGCCCATCTGGCCTGCTCATTCTCCTTTCTAGGAGACTGGAGCGTCTTGCTCTGGATCCAGTACGCCCAAATCATCATCAATTTCCCGCTTTTTGAGCTGCGTAACCTTGCCGGCCTTGGAACCAGCAACATGCTGAAACGTATAGTACGCTCCAGCCGTAGTCACGATTTGATACGCGTAATCCGCGAGGTTGATGCCCTGAGTACCGAACAGAGTCTCCTTCGGTTGCCTACTGCAGATCGATGTATCTGGAGGGTTTGCATGCAGAGCAGTGCAGTATTGCCCGAAGGAACTACCACAAGATCAGCTAAGAAATATGAAAAGTTGGAGGTTAGGGTTTCTTACGAAGATGGCGAGAAGGTGATCCTGAACCAGTCGTTGTATGTTGCAGCGCTGTTGCCAAACGCATTACCCAGTGCCGACCTCTGAGCTATTGTATGTCAGTATGTGGAAACTGGCAACGACAGTACCTAGGTACAATGAGCTCTGTCGACGTACCATTCTGTTCTTGGAGGGTCGCTGGGAATACATATGCATTTCTTCCCCCGCTCGCCGTACTCGCCCAAGGAAATTCTTCTGCACTGACAGTGTTACTATTAATTTGATTAGTGCCACGTCTAGCCATCGAGTTGCTAAACGGCCTTAGGTTGGTCCCAGCAAGGCCTCTGTTTTGGTTGATTGCGTCGGGTGAAGCGGCTCTTTGGCTTTGATTTCTCGCAGTTAATTATCACGAATTGGTTCTCTTCCAAGACAGATTGTGCATGTACTCACTAAACACGGTTTCCGCCACGCAGGCAGAGCATGGCAAAGCAGTTTTCCTCGGCTATATTTGGCCAGTTTACAATATTAAACGTTATATCAACGGGGTTATTTTGGGTTGATTGACGGTTCAAGAGCTCAAGGTCTGGGGCTGGAGCTCCGAGTATTGCACTGGACCATAGGAGAGAAAAATACAAGAGATTCTTGAACATCATGCTGATGAAGATTTAGGCATGTCTTTCTGAGGAGTACGAATGAAGATAATGGTGATGGAAAACAAATAGCAGTTGCAGCCATAACAGCAGCTATTTATCATTTTGCTTTAACTAACATTTGCTATGACATTTCTATTCTTTTTTTGGTCCCTTTTTCCTTTTTTCTTTTTATGTTGTTTCAAATATTTCGAGTGTTTTGCAACGTGCAGTCAGCGACAATAGTCATGACACACCTCGGTTTCAATAAAACAGTGCGATGGATGTGAAGACACGTAACGAGGAATACTTAATATGGCATTCATTAGCCCAGATTAGATGAAACAAGGATGACAAACACTATTGGAAGCCCAAAGTCATCAGTGTTGGACGGCATTTGCATGAATGTTAAACAGGTCTCATAATCTTAGGTAGGTATATCTGGGCCAAGCTTGCGGAAAGACTTCCTAACTAGCTCACTTAGATAATTGGGGAGATTGAGAATTCGTATAGCTGTCAGCATGGCCATTATGTGCTTATTTTTACACTAAAACGTGCGTCTGCATGGGAATCGGAGACAAAGTTTCGGTCTATAAGCACGTTCTGTCGCTTGCATGGACAGAATGTTGGAGACAAATGAAACTCAATAATTTCCGATTAGGATCAAGAGATGCTATAGACTTAGACAAAATGTGATTTTTGGGTCAAATCTAAAGTCAGACGTTGTTTCAACTATTCTTTGGGCGAAAGACCTGAGGTTATAAGAACGCGAGATAGGCATGTATGTCTCTCTTCAGAGAAGCAGACACTACTCACAATAACCTTTGAACCTCAATACCAAACTATTTATCAAAACCAAAAAGGCATCGACGGCCTTAGAACAGAAGAATCCTCTCTCTGAAAATGCAGCTCAGGTCAATCGCGTTGATTTTTGCCTGCATCCTGTCCAATGTCCGGGTAGCCTCTTCACTGGCATTGCGCGACTCAAATGACGGACTTACTCCCAACAACTATATCGAACTCTGGCGTGAACCTGCCACAGCATTCAGCGGGGATCTTGTTTACTACGGCCCTTCGAATGGCACTGCGATTGAAAAGCGTTCTGCGTCTCGCTGTACAACTTCTGGAACACCCAGCTGCCACAGCAATCACGAGGCCCGTAACGATCCCTGTGACAAGCTTGTGACCGAGCTTCAAGGCGACGGAAACATTTCTGTTCCTCAGTCTCCCCGCCAGATTTGTTATGAAGGCGATTCCGGAGACAATCAATACTGTTGTGTCTCTTGGCATAATCCAGTGCCCAATCTTGAGAAGGCTGACTTGTACCAATATGCCTACAGCAGTAAGTCTCGAATTTCGCTTTCGTTCATCTCGAATTGCCTTAACTTCACGCTACTATGGATCATTCCTCGTTGCTTGTAGGGTATACATGCTGATCCCAACTAGTCATGGCACAGTGTACCTCCAATGGTATTTCCGGCAAGATCAATAATGTTCTGGTTCACCGGACGTGTACCAATGTCTGCTTGTCTAACCGGGGAAACGGCTGCTAGAAGTACCTTGTCCGAGTCTGACCAATATGTTCCATGGTTATTGTGGTGTATTGTTAAGAATTATTCATCTTTGATTTTTCATGTATTACTATTGTTTCACTATACTGTTGACTCACCAAGCTGTAGAATTCCTCTAAAATCAGAAAATAAAAGCAAGTTTGGGGTGTGATATATTATCTTTTGCGATCCAACTTTATATACCTAGGTATATATTAGGTACATAGGTAAGCATTAAAATTTTATCCCACATTGCGTCTTGTTAGCACATTATACGTAATATTGACAGCAGTTACTGTAGTGCAACTATGCGAGACTTAATCCTGAAACTGGCACGGGAGAAGATGTCTCGATGCTGTTCCGCTTGCATGCTACCTAGGTATATCACATCTCTGCTGATGCTGACAGTGTAGCATCCTTGCTGACAGAACTGGGCAGCTCTTGGAAATGACTATTTCCAAGGTTACTGAAACAACCTACGATGAGTATGCCATATATAGGTACCTACCTAGATAGTACCTAGGTAGGTTTAATGAGTGATTAGTCGTCTTGTTACTATATATAAAGGCAGTTTTGAATCGCCGAGGCAATCTGGCTCATTTGTGGCTATGCACTGACGCACCTGTATCGTACCATTTGATGGCAAGGTATTACAGGGATCAGCAAAGGAACTAGGCGAGTATCCTGATACATAATTGCTTTATTCGCCAGAATGCGAAGTCAGCTCATTGTTTCCCGAATCGGTATAGTTCCAAGGTTCCTTTCCTATATTACCAAGGTTACTTCTCGACGCCCTTCCCAGGCGATTTCTTACCTAGGTATCCTATCGCTAACTTTTTCTTATTTTTCTCGCAAAATCTCTCTCCTAGCCATGACGCGTGTTTTGCTGTTCTGCACCGACGAATCGGCCAAGCCTGCAAGTCTATCCCCCCTGTGCATATTTACTAGTGCGAAAACTAATAGAAATTGAAGGTTGCTCGTGAAGTTTTGAACTTCAAGTACGGACTGCCACCAAATATTTGTACACAGTATTATCTAGTCGAATCGAAAGTATTGCCTGACGACCGATCCGGATTCAAGACTGAGCTTCAAGATGACGAGGACTTTGAGAGTGATTTCATTGGTGTATCGCCCCAGGAGTGTCAGGTTTGGGCGCTAGAGAAGCAATCACAGGTCAATTACATCGAGCGGTATATCATTGCCATCGTGGACGCACGCAGCGCCCAGGATAAAACAATCCTGATGTCGTGCTATATTTTCCCTCAACTTTGCGAGCCTCCTTTGATGCAATTCCCGCCTTTCGGCACCCTTCCACGCCCCCAAGACGCAAATACCTGGCTCGACTACAGAATCAAGTATGTTGATGCCCCAACGCTCCAATCTGCCTGGAGCTATGGCGATCCAGATATCGTCTACCCTGCTTACCTCGGGAGCAAAGAGGACTTTACGGACGACCGTGGCGTCTTCAACGTGGCGATGGCTGAGGAATTCTGCTACAAGTACAACCCTGATGATTATTATACGGGCCCACCAAGGCTCTGATGCTATATTCAGGACAGCATACCCCGTACTTAAACAAGGAGTGAAGGACCAAATGCATGCGGCTCACGTTTGTATGGGGAAGGATTGACGCATATGTATCGGATGAGGCATTTAATCAATGCAGATAGCTTGTACTACTTCTTTTGCCAGCCTCGCTGTATGACCATAGACGTAGACAAAAAACCGAGCATTTTAATTAGGGCTTATGAGTCACTCCTAAATCGGCGAGCGCGGAAGCGGGGCTGATAGTAATTCGGCGCCGCTGATTGGATGCAGCACGTCAGAGCGGTGAAGACCGAAGATTTCGAAGTTCGCCCGCACTGAAAAACTTCTTCTTTCTTCATCCACTTCTCTGTCCAACAACAACAACAATCACAATCACAACAATCACAATACGCCCTTTGACAAGACCACGTCAATCGCACGGAGAAGTTTTCCTTCCGTAAATCCTCGATCCTGACCCAAAACCCTCTTTCTCCCCGCCAATTACTGGTGAGCCTTCAGCAACCGCGCTTATGCGTGTAATCGTCTCCATCTTCACTTCCCAGGTAAGGCCTGCTTGAATGGACTGAAGTCGTCACCAGCGTGCTTCCATATGCTAACTCGTATCTGTTTTCAGGACTATATTTCGGGTATGGTTCATTTTGAACTCCCAGCTTAGTTTTGCACCATGCCAAAAGTGCTTGCCACTAATCTTCAAATTTTTAAATAGATCACCTTTGGAAAGCCCGCATTAATTAACTTGCGTCGTCACCTTGTCTATAAATACCCTCAATTTCTCCTCCATCATCATGTTTGCTCAACTCTTCCGGACGACCACCATCCGTGCCACTCCCGTGGCTTCGGTAAAGGCGACTTTTCCTCAGGCCCGATTTCTGGCCACTGTCGACCGCCGCTTTGTTTCCACCCGGCGCTTTGAGCCAGCCACTTTTACGATCCGAAATGGTCCTGTGTTCCATGGCAAATCATTCGGGGCCAATATGAACGTTTCTGGTGAAGCTGTTTTCACCACCTCATTAGTCGGATACCCCGAGTCTCTGACTGATCCTTCCTACCGTGGCCAGATCTTGGTCTTTACCCAGCCATTGATCGGCAACTATGGTGTCCCCTCAGCAGAGAAGGACCCGAATGGCTTGCTGAAGTATTTTGAATCTCCCAACCTGCAGGCTGCTGGTGTTGTCGTTGCCGATGTCGCTGAACAGTACAGTCACTGGACTGCGGTTGAGAGCTTGGGCGAGTGGTGCGCTCGTGAGGGCGTTCCCGCCATTTCGGGAGTCGATACCCGTGCGATCGTGACCTTCTTGCGTGAGCAGGGTTCTTCTCTTGCTCGTATCACAGTTGGTGAAGAATACGATGCCGACGAAGACGAGGCCTTTGTCGATCCTGAACAGATCAATCTGGTCCGTCAGGTTAGCACCAAGGCCCCGTTCCACGTCAGTGCTGCCAACCCTGAATGCCATGTTGCTCTGATCGACTGTGGTGTCAAGGAGAACATCCTTCGTAGCCTTGTGGGTCGTGGTGCCAGTGTCACTGTGTTCCCATTCGATTACCCCATCCACAAGGTCGCTCACCACTTTGATGGGGTCTTCATCTCTAATGGACCTGGCGACCCAACCCACTGCCAAGACACCGTCTATCATTTGCGAAAGCTAATGGAGACATCGCAAGTTCCTATTATGGGAATCTGCTTGGGCCATCAATTGCTCGCTCTGGCTGCGGGTGCTCGTACTATTAAGCTCAAGTACGGTAACCGTGCTCACAACATTCCCGCGCTAGACCTCACCACAGGCCGCTGCCACATTACGAGCCAGAACCACGGCTATGCCGTCGACGCCTCTACTTTGTCGAGCGACTGGAAGCCTTACTTTGTGAACCTGAATGATTCCAGCAACGAGGGTGAGTTCATTTCAACCGCAAAATGTTTGGTTTATTCTCTTCTTTACTAACTTCTTATCTCAGGTATGATCCACAAATCCCGCCCTATTTTCAGCACCCAATTCCACCCTGAGGCCAAGGGCGGCCCATTGGATTCTTCTTACCTGTTCGACATCTACCTTGACAGTGTGTCGAAGTACAAGAAGAACCAGAGTGTCTTCCAACCGATGCGCGAGAGTCGACCAAGCCCTTTGTTGGTTGATCTCCTGCCCAAGGAACGTGTTGGCGTGGCCCCGACGACGGGACATCTCAACAGTCCCTCCCCGTCTGCCCCAGCTCCTGTTTCCGCACAGGCACCTGCTGCTGCCACGGCTGCTGCTTAGATGGGTTATCTAGTCCGTAGTCTTTTCTATGTGCTTTTGTTTGTTCATAGGGGAGGGAGTTTTATGGGTCTTCGTCTTCGTCTTTTCGTTAGCAGGTAAATTATAGGTTTAGCAATTGAATATAGTATTATCAGTCTTCTATCCAACGTTCTTGGTATCCTACAAGCATGGAAACTCAGATAATAATATTCCCCGCCTAGTGATGAAGACAGAACTCTACGAAACAAAGCATAATTCATAATTAGTCCTATTATCCTCGACTCATTGTCTACAGAGGTAGGTTCAATGAGCCGTCTTAATCGTAGGATAGAAAGTTCACGCATGAATTGCTTACATACAAAAGAAGAAAAGAAAGAAAGAAAAGGATCGCTCACTCAGAACGCCATCCGTACCAAACGCCCAATGATGCAATAAACAACGACAAAGCCAACTAGTAAAAGAGAAAAAAAACACGACTCAAATATCATCCACTCATTTACTGATTTCAACCATATCCCCCTTCGGATTTTTAATTCATTTTCGCATTATTCTTCAAGGCAAAACATCCCTCAGAACTTCTTTCTGAGCACTTGTCAAAGTTTCAGGGAATTTGACGTTGACTTTCACCACCATATCGCCCCTCTCCGTCGGCTTCTTGGAGATTGGCATGCCCAGATTGGGGAATCGTTCTTCGTGGCCTGGCTGTGTGGGTCCTGGTTTGGCGACGCGGACTTGTTTGCCGTCAATGGTCTGGATGATGCGTTCCCAGCCGGTAAGGGCTTCTTTGAGGGTGAGTTCAACCGTGCAGATGAGGTTGTTACCGCTGCGTTTGAATCTGGGGTGCTCTTTCTAGGAATTGTTAGTATCGTACGATTTGAGAACATAGAAGAAACTTCAAGAAGGAGTAGTCTCAACCTACCTCTGTGACTATTAGATGGACGTCCTGTCGACCACCCTCCTCCTGGTCGCCAACACCTTTGTATTTGAGCTTGGATCCTGTACGAAGTCCGGGCTTAATCTTCGCTTCGAGGGTGACATCTTGCACGCTGCGTTTGCCGGTAGAGTCGAATGTTTTGCTTTTCGTTATAACCTTCTTGGTAACACCGTTGTATATCTCCTCCAACGTGAGCGGCAATGGCTTCTCGACCACTTGTGGTTCAGGCGTAGGATCACGGCGTTGATTAAAAGCGCCCGCACCAGGACCAGCAGAAGTTCTTACTCTGGGGCCACCGGCACCACCGCCGCCGAGTCCCGCACCACTGAAGATGCTGGCGAAGATGTCGTCATCGCCAAAGGGCGCTCCGCCTGCACCGCTCTTCGCAAAGTTTCTGAACGTGTCTTCGGGATTGCTGAAGCTGAATGTTCCTGCTCCTCCGGGACCGGTGGAGAAGCGGAATGTGCGAGTGCCTCCGCCAGGAGCACCGCCCATGTTGGCAAAGTTGAATCCGCCGGGCATGCCACCCTCGAAGCCAGTTGGACCTCCGCCTGCACCAGCCCCAGCAGAAGGGGGAGGTCCACCGTGGAGGAGATATTCGAGGCCGAACTGGTCATATATTTTGCGTTTTTCGGGGTCAGAGAGAACTTCGTAGGCTTGCGAGACTTCTGTGAGGCTGTTAGTATATGTATATATATATACGATTAAATCAAATGATCAATGAAGGAAGAACTAAGAGACATTACATACCTTTAAATTTTTCAGCAGCCTTCGGGTTGTCCTTGTTTTTGTCCGGGTGGTGCTTCAGTGCAGCCTTTCTGTAAGCCTTCTTGATCTCGTCTTGGGTAGCATCCGGTTTGATGCTTAGAGCATCGTAGAGTTTTGTTTCGGCAACCATATTCTATGATTGTTGATGGTGATGGTGTATTATTTCATCAGCTGTGTAGGGGAATGTGAGACTAATTGAAAGCAGGCCCAGAATATCAGGTACGTATATATCTTGTTGGGCCCTCACGTGTTGCAAGTTGGAATACCGTAGAAGATTCGGCGGTTCTGATTGGGGGAGACGAAATTCAATTGAGTTCTTAGAATGCTGGCTGGGGTTTTATTCATTTATGGAGATGGAAGATGGAGGTGAGGGAGTGGAAGGGAGAGTGAAGAGAAGAAGAAGAAGAAGGTGAAGGTCGAATCGACGTCAACGTCATGAGCCTAAGTCAACGGCTGCACGTGCATCGAATGTTCTCGAAGCTTCGACGTGAGCGAGCGAAACTGGTCTGCGACAAGCTATACAATAAACCAATGGTGTTGATCGTGGATAGAAAGACGCAAGTCATTTGTTTATTTCGTTTAATTTGTTTCGTTGCTTGTTTCGTGTACTGATGTTGTTGCTGTTGCTGTTGCTGTCGTTGTTGTTTCTAGCATGGCGGGGTGACGTAGGGTCACGTGCTCACATCTCCTCTGAGATACTCCATACTACTCAGTATGGCTATATGATACATTATACATCACTACAAAAATATACAAGTATACAACCGTGCTCATCTGACATCTACTCTATCTAGAACCTGCCCGGCCATGCAAGAACAAGCCTGTTATACAGCTGAGGCAGCGACTTCGGCGCCCCGCGGGTCTTGTCGGCGCCCTCGGCGACTCCTCGGTAGAAACACCCACAATCGCAGCCTGAGGCAGCCATTCCTCCGCTAGCCGCAACTGCCGAGGCCAAACGCTGCTTAAGCCTTGATGCTCTTTCTCTCTCTCTCTCGAAAGCAAGCCTCAACTCGAGTACTCTGTACCCTGGCCATTCCAATTGTTTAGTAGTATTCACTGATCGAGCTGTCGGGCTTTACTTTCAGCAATAATGGCCAACAGCCTGAGGATTCTAGTCCCCGTAAAACGGGTGATCGACTATGCCGTGAGTAGCGTCGGCTATTGTTAGGCTTGTTTAATTTTGTGTCAATGGCTTAACTAATATGTTACTCTTCACAGTCCAAACCAATTATCAACAAGACACAGACCGGAGTAGTGACAGCAGGTGTGAAGCACTCTCTTAACCCGTTCGATGAAATCGGCGTCGAGGAAGCCGTCCGCCTTCGCGAGAGGAAAGGTCCCTTAAAAGTCGACAGTATCCTGGCCCTCTCAGCTGGCGGTGCAAAATGCGCCGACACACTGCGTACGGCCATGGCGATGGGCGCCGACAAGGGACTGCACATTGATATTCCAGAATCTGCCGTTGGCGGGCCCGAGCCGTTGACAATTGCCAAGCTGCTCCAGGGCGTCGTGCAGAAGGAAAACATCAATTTGGTCCTGCTGGGCAAACAGGCTATTGACGGCGACCAAGGACAGACGGGACAAATGCTGGCGGGATTGCTAGGCTGGTCGCAGGCGACTCAGGCTAGTAAAGTCGACATCAAGGACGAGAGCGGCACTGTTGAGGTGACTCGCGAAGTTGACGGCGGCGTCGAGACGCTACGGGCCAAGCTGCCCATCGTTATCACCACTGATCTCCGGCTTAACGAGCCGCGATATGCTAGTCTTCCCAATATTATGAAGGCCAAGAAGAAGCCTCTTGACAAGAAGACGCTGGCGGACTTTGGCGTGGAGGATAAGCGGCACCTGAAGACCCTCAAAGTTACAGGTGAGTGTTAATTTCCATTTTCTCTTCGAATTACATTCTAACCCAGCTCTTTCCTAGAACCACCCCCGAGACAAGGCGGCGGCAAGGTCGAGGATGTTGACGGAATGATCTCTAAGCTGAAGGAATTGGGCGCTCTTTAGACGAGCATAGAATGTCTTTTCGTGTAAAAGTAAGCCTTGTATATTGCAACGACAGAACATGAGCTAGATTTGCCGTGCGTATAACATGATGCCATTATAATAATTGATTGGTACTATCTGTCTAATTCTATCGTCGTACCTCGTAAGTTGTACATAGGTAACACGCCGAAATCCAATAATCGGATATACCTCTAATCCCGCATCCAATGAACGTCGCCAGCGAGTGCCAATGACATCGAGACTCGACGGTGCTGCGCCACTCTGCAGATTTATCCCCAGAAGCTGGAACACAAAGCAGCATTCATTATTATTAATGGTCCAGAGGTGTTAAACTGCTAGCCGTATTCCGGCTGACCCGGATGCGGTCCCTGTCTTAAAAAGGCGACGGCAGCCTGACAACCAAGGCTGCTTCGATTTGGATTATTTCTAACTTTTTCTCTTCTTTCTTTTATTTTGCCCTATATCCTCGTTGTACAGCAGATATATATATACTATATATACACCCATCTTCCGGTTCCGTTGAGTGCGCTGCTTGCGTCACCGCGATCTATAAGACCCCGCCGGATCTAACTATACAACTTTGTTAATCAGCACGAGCAGGCTGACAACGAGGTATTCTCTGGTTTTTGAATATACGAGCGTCTGTAAGTGAATGTACAACGCAATTCTATTCGCGACGCTTCTCGTGAACATTCTGACTGCAGATTGGGTTAAATAACTAACTGATATGTTCAGTACATTCCTCGAGGCTGCATTCCGCGCTCCACAGGCAGGCAATTGCTGCGAAAGCACCCTCTCGCCGCGCCTCTCCGCCTTCGCAGAGTATTAAGGGTTGCTCTAGCCTTTTCTCTATTTTTTGTCTCTCATCGCTTCTGAGATACACGGTGAGCAATCATCCTTCTATTTCGCGGAGGGTAAGAACATGCTGATGTCTCGGAACTATACCTAGGCTCCCGTTCTACACAATGGCGCAACGGAGTTCGTGGAAGGACTACTCCAAAAAGGGTCTCGGCTACGGCAAGAAAGGCTTCGACAAAGCCTTCAAGACCTTAGATAAGCTGGGCGCTCCCGTGAACCGACTGTCCAACCGCATCGGCTCCGAGGCATTCTGGCCGACGACGCTAGATAAAGAGAGCGAGAAAGCGGCTCGTATTCTGAGGAGTTTCTGCAAGGATGGGTTCTACGAGCAGGTCGACGCCGAGGAGGCCATTAAAGAGCAGCGAAAGATACAGATGGAAGAAGAGTACGGTCAAAAGGCCAAGATTGATCGCCCGATAGGCAAGCAGCGAGTGCTGGTTAAGATCCCAACGCAGGTAATCAAAAATGCAAAAGGAATTGCCATTTTTACAACCATGCGTACAGGTCTGTGGTTCAGCGGCGCTGGCGGCAGCGGTATCTTGATGGCTCGTATACCGGAGACCGGCGAATGGAGTCCTCCTTCCGGTATTATGCTGCACACGGCAGCCCTTGGGTTCTTGGTTGGCGTTGACATCTACGACTGTGTCGTCATTATTAACACCTACGAGGCCCTCGAGGGCTTCAAGAAAATCCGGGCCACACTCGGCGGCGAATTGAGCGTAACAGCGGGACCCGTTGGCGCAGGCGGCATTCTCGATAGCGAGGTACATAAACGACAAGCACCGATTTGGACCTATATGAAAAGCCGTGGCTTCTATGCCGGTGTTCAAGTGGATGGAACCATCATTATTGAAAGGACAGACGAGAACGAGCGCTTCTATGGACGAAAGATATCGGTACATGAAATTCTAGCCGGCAAAGTCACGCGTCCACCGGACTCCATCCGTACGCTTATGCAGACCATCAAGGCCGCCCAAGGCGATCGAGACGTCAGCGAAAGCGATTTGCCGTCTGGCGAGACACCCGGCGATGCCCTCATTGCTGACAGCAAGGACGGGTTTGGCATTCCTGCTCCCGAAGACCCTGACCCATACGGAGTGCATGCTTTAGAAGAGCAAGGACTGTTCATTCGCGAAGCAGGGACACATAACCGTCCCAATTCAGAGGTCTTTGAATTCCGTCCTAGTCCTTCAAGTCCAATTTATAACTCATTCGTTAGACAAAGCATTGATATGTCGGCGCCGCGCCGCCAGAGTTGGCGGGGCAGCGTGCAGAGTACGAAGAGCTATGTTAGTGCAGACAGAGGAACTCAAACAGAGACTGATATCAACCCTTCTCATCCGCCCCGTTCAGAAAGCGCTGCATCATCTCGCAGTCTTCGGAATACCGCAGAGTCGCCTTCAGAAAACCCATGGGACACTCCAGATACCTCAGAGGACCATGACAATGATGAAATCGAGGAGAGCAATGATTTTGAAATTCACGATGCCAGCAACAGCGTGGTTTCCAAGCGCGAGTCTGTTCGCTCTATTTTATCCACCACAGCCGAAGAACCCGGTTCAAATTTCACGCGTCCACGATTGGTGACGATTCCCAAACGAACTCCACCTGCTCTTCCACCACGAAATCCTGTTCGCAAACTTGAATCTCCCGTTAATGAGGAGCCAGTTGCTCCTGAGCCACTGTGTCCGTCTACCTCGGCTGCTGAAGCTCCAGCACTGATAGACTTGGTTGACAGTACCAGCAAAGAAGAGGAGGATGTCAACGAAATTCGACACGACATAGAGGACGAAAAGCGGGAAGAGGTTCAAGAGGAAGAAACGGAAGACATCAAAGAAGACATCAAAGAAGAAACGTCACCAGATGCTCCCACGCTGGAAGCACCCAACCCCGAACTGGAAAGCGAAATCCACACAAAATCTCCGGTGATCGAGAAAGACGAGTTTCACTCGACACCTACTTCACCGGTGCAAGAACTCAAGGCCCTCAGCCTGGAAACAAACGAGCCAGTAAAAGCAAATTAAGAAAATTCAGAGGTCTGAGTGAAGTGTTCCTAGTTTTCGGCAAGGCGTCCTGTCTACAAATAATGGTGATGGGGTTATTTTATACGGCTCTCTGTTTTCGGTTTTCTTTTGTTTTCACGGATTAGGCTCTTGTGTGTTTTGCATGTTGGATTCCCCCCAAAAATAAGGCGACGTCGTCATATAATATGCTTTTTCTTCGTAATGTCGGGTGTTGTTATTGCATATGTTTATACGTGTATGATGGAAAGTGGGAATGATGTTATGATTTCAGATAACTATAGTTAGCATGACTTTTTGCGTTAATGATTAAGCTGATATTTTTGTTTCTTCTTCAATTCATTCTAAACTGCTCAATCCATCCTTGTGGTTGTGTTGTCAGTAGTAAGAGCTGCGGTGCAAGCTTAAGCAGCTAGCGCTGAGGCCCCATTTTGCAGGCAGCAACGCTAGCATGCGGCTCTTTCTATAAGAGGAACGCCTCGTGTCTCCTCTTCGCTTTGTCTCGTTTGATTATTTCATTTCCCCTTCCTATCTTCCCCTCCTTTCGTTTTGTTATCCTGTCGCCCTTAATCCCAGGTCTAGGAGCAGTTCGTCATTTATCTAAGATAATATCAGCCCAATACCTTGGTATCTGAACAATGGCCCCGGCGCCATTCAGGGGTCTGGTCGTCGCTGCCAGCGGCACCTTCACTGGATACAAGCAAGGTCAGTTACGCCCAAATATTTCAATAAAAGGGAAAATACACCAAATCTTATTTTACTCTACTTTCTCTCGATTGTATACAGCGGACCTAAAGGTTATCGTTGAAAATGGAGGTGGCACCTTCAGTTCCAAAGTGACCAACGAGTGTACACATCTTGTCACTACCCCGAAAGAGGTTGACAGTAATAGTTCCAAATGTGAGAAGTCCTCCCCTGATTACCATCTTCATTCAAACTGCTGAACTTGTATCCTCAGACAAGCAAGCTTGCTTAGTCGACAATTGCAAGATTGTCTCAGTTGATTGGCTCGTTGACTCGCAAGCCATGAAGAAAAAGGCTCAAGAGAAGAAATATATCCTCAGTCAGAGAGACTCAGCGGCGTCTTCGGGGGCGGCACCGGCACCGGTACCAGCCGAGGTTGATAAGAAACGTCGCGGCCAGTCAACTGCAGATGCAGAAGAGCCCCCAGCAAAGAAACTGCGTGAAAAGCCAACAGAAGAGAAGAAGAAACTTAATATTCCTGTAGATGAAGCGTGCAAAAATGGCTGTAAGTTATATTTTATGCACGTAGTAACGATCGCACGTTTGCTAATGATTCATTACAGCTGCGTTCGAGGTTTACATCGACGAAGAAGAAGTTATCTGGGTATGTACCTATCCTGAGTCACATTGCCTTGACGATATTAACATAAACAGGATGCCTCGCTCAACTTAACCATCGCTAGCAATAATAACAACAAGTTCTATCGCATCCAGTTGTTGAAATCCAAAACAACAGACCAGTACGCCACGTGGACACGCTGGGGCCGAGTAGGCGAAATAGGATCTGGTGCCATGATTGGCCCAGGGGATTTTGCGAGCGCAAAAAAGGCATTTGAAAAGAAATTTAGAGAAAAATCAGGTCTTCCGTGGGTCGACAGGATGGACACGCCAAAGGACGGCAAGTACACCTTTGTGGAAATGGACTATGAAGACGATGACGAGGATGCCAAGGATAGTGACAACAACGGCATAATCAAGAAGGAAAAGGAAGGGGAAGAAGCGAAGCTTGACGATATCAAAAGCACGCTGCCCGAACCTGTTCAGCAGCTCGTGGCATTCATCTTCAACCAGGAGTTTGCTCTGGAGGCACTGGCAGACTTGAATTTCGACGCCAATAAACTGCCACTTGGCAAGCTTAGCAAACGCACACTGCAGACTGGTTTTGAGGTACTGAAGGAGCTATCAGAGTTGCTCAATGACGCGTCTCTTGCTCAGCAGAGATATGGAAGAAATTTTACATCTGCATTGGAGCACCTCAGTAACCGGTATTTCACTATCATTCCACATGCATTTGGCCGAAATCGTCCTCCGGTGATTGCACATTCATCTATGTTGAAAAAGGAGGTTGAGCTGCTCGACAATTTGACGGACATGGAAATCTCCAATAAGATCTTCAAGGATTCGCTCACGGATGATAAAGTTCATCTCTTGGACAAACAGTTTAAGGGTCTCAATTTGGATGAGATGACACCTTGTGAGTTTTTCCACTTCTGGTACATTTCAACTGAAAATTCCAACTAACCCGGTTCTGAAGTATCTAAGAAGTCAAGTGAGTTTTCGGAGCTGAAAGATTACCTATTGGGGGCACACGGACCAACCCATGGCTTCAAGTACACGGTAAGCACTGGATTATACAATTCTCTTGGCTCTGTTTTCCCTCTGATAAACCCCATAACAGCTACTAGACATCTTCCGCATTGAACGCAACGGCGAGTCCAAGCGTTTTGAAGAAGCCGGCTTCACTAAAATCCCGAATGACAACCGCCGGCTTCTGTGGCATGGCTCTCGCTCTACCAATTTCGGTGGCATTCTGAGCCAGGGGCTGCGTATTGCACCCCCAGAAGCCCCCGTGAACGGTTACATGTTTGGCAAGGGTGTTTACCTTGCCGACATCTCCAGCAAATCCGCCGGGTACTGCGCGTCGTACGCAAGCAAGAACGTCGGATTGCTTCTTCTGTGTGAAGTGCAACTAGGTGACCCCATGCAGGAACTCCAGCAGGCGAGTTTCACTGCTGGAGATGATGCAAAGGCTGCTGGGAAGTTGGCTACCCTAGGGTTGGGCGCGACAGTCCCGCTTGGCTGGAAAGATGCTGGCTGTGTGCATCCAAGCCTGCAGGGAGTCTTGATGCCTGATATATCGTCTGGATTGGGGCAGTCGAATAAATCCGCGCATCTGCTTTACAATGAGTACATTGTATATGATGTTGCTCAGATTCGCCAGCGCTATCTCTTGAAGGTGCGCATGGGGCATTAAGCCTCCGACTTGCGAGCGTTTCAGATTGGAGTCTGTGGTACAGCGCTGTGTAATATTATACGTAAATGTATGGATAGCTGGGAACAATATCAAGTTGACCTATACGATTATAAAAAAGAAATCCATTGGTGATGAATGAATTTATCTCAGTTTCTCAGACCATTAGATCACATGACCTTACAGGACGCTAGACCTAATCGGTAGCTTCATCCAATCTATGGTCTG